>JASGXE010017127.1:0-11082 GCA_030068105.1 Sinentomon sp. SZTP_YWyxl
GGCCATACATTATTGGTACCTTTTGGTACTTCAAACCAAGTGCTTTCAGCACACAGGGAAAAGATCACTCAGGATAAAGGTAAGTGGTTTTCCATAGGCCCCCGCCCGGAGTTGGTTGACTCATAGGTCCTGGGGTGTTTCCCAATTCTGATGGGCACGGATGACGCATGGAGCGGTGTAGGGCGGGGCGCGGAAGGGTCCAGGGGGGTCGGGGTGTCCCCGGAATTTTCCCCAGCCATTAGATATCTCTGGGTTTTCGGGTTCAAAGCTTGGCAATAGTCTCATCCACGATCATGAGCATGAGATGGGCCGCGAATATTTTGCAACACCCTGTACATCATTGATGACGTCTGGCGTCATTGTGACGTCATGAAGGGGGCGGGGCCAGAAATGCTGGCTTCTAATTGGCTGTGCGGTATCCATCCTTATAGACTCTGTTGTGAACCAGTTCTTGTTATGACGCTTGATGTCGCAAGACTTTTACAAGCTTCGGAACTTCGCAAACTTTGTCCAAGTCGGACGGAAGACTGAAAGAATATTTCCGGAACATAGTTCTGATCCCACCTTTGCGTGAAAACGACGATCTAAATTTATTTTGATTCAAAAGTGCAATCCGCATTAAAAGGCACAAATGGCGACCCTTTTTTTTAAAAAGAATAAAAAAATTCAAACTGTTTCCCAGAGCATGAAAGTTCGAGCAGAGCAACGAAGTCCTCCTGCACTGGTTCGAGTTTTTCGGCCTTCTGGTTAATTTTGGAACTTATTTAATTTGGAGCCACTTACCGAACACCCCAGGCAGCCACGAGGGATTTAGTGAACGTTACAACCCGGTTAAAGGCGTTGATACATAACAGTTTAAAAGGTGTTTACGAACGTCTATGGAATCTGTGATAATTAAAACCAAGCATCTATCGTTTGAAGACATTTAAGATTGGAGATAATTGCATAAAAATAGCAGATAGGAAAAATCAGGTTATCAAAAATTTGCCGTGTCTGGGAATCGAACCCACAACCCCACTGCATGAAGATTGAAAGTTCGCTGCTTTAACCCCATCGACCATCGATTCCGCTCGAATCGATTTGACGCTGCCGACTTTGCCTTTTATACCAAGAATGGAGAGAGTCGTCGCAAAGGCGCAATTAGTGAAATCGTTCTTCGTATTGGATAAACCCCACATCAACCCATACTCCACCCGCTGTTTCTCTTGTTTTTCGCACGTGCCGCCGTCTTTTTTCGTTGCATCGACTTTTACTCGTATTCTTTACCAAATAATCATCATCATTGTGTACTTTGAAATGGACATTTCAATCACAATCCAATATCATATCAATCACTATAAATACACCGAGGCCCAATAAAAAGGTACCATGCTTTTGTATTTCTTTTTACCTTTTAACTATGGAATCATTGTGCAAACACCGTCATGTTTCTGTCTGAAAAGTGATCGTTCGTCAAGTGTTAGCATCGAAATTTGCGCTTGCTTCAGATGGGCACGGGCAAACAGTGCAATGCATTCTCCCCTCGTCCTCATTTTCCCCTTTTCGGATCGGATGGATTGCGACAACTCCATACAGTTTAACGAGTACATATTAAGATAACCTTCGATTTCAAAAACCAAATGCTTTCGGCTTTTAAGCCTGATTAATGCTGACTGCACAAATGTGGAAAGCTCCGTTGGTGGTTAAATCTGACCATGTCCTCGTTAGTGCTTAAATACATCGTGGAAAGCCAGTCTAAGACTTAGGTACAGGTCGTTGCGAAAATTTAAGCAAAAGTCACCAAATATATCGGAGTACATAGTTGCAAAACTGACCGCATTCTTCCGAACCACTGAGGTCACCCCGTTCCGCAAGGCAGAGAAACGCAGTTGATAGGGAAAAAGGACCAGTTGCATGAGATGCTACCTGGAGATAGACGGTGGGAAAATGCGTCCAAATTGAACACCACATTTCGCAGTCGACTGTTCGACACGATGGGATATACGATCAGGGCAAATTCAATGCTCTCATCTCTCATGATAGTTATGCATGCTCTTATGATGGAAATTTGTCAACCTGAGTTGCACCCGCTCGAGGCTTTTTCTATCACAATTACGCTTTAATCTCATGGCGAGGAGCCAATCCGAACAGACGTGTATCCTTTATCGTGTCTTATTGCTAAAATGAAACAGACCAATGAAATGGGCCCGATCACCGTCGTGAATGATTAAACATTTATGAAAATTCTGTACCTATTCGAACTTCGGTGTCTCTGAAAGGATTGCTGATTTTGATCTTGATTTATCGGATGGCTAAGTCAAAACACTTCCGTTTGCCTACGAGTAAAGTTCAATGCTGAAGTCATTTGAGCACTCTATGCTATTTGCTGATTAAACCTTTTCTGGTCGAATTCTGACTCGAAGTGCGGCTTGACCCGTCCGATGCGAATTTGCTTGGAAATTATTAACAGGGTGGCTAAATCAAGGAAGTCAGAGTCAGAAAGGATATCATTACAGGGTGATGCATAACAGGAGAAAAATTTCCATTCAGCCCGGTGATTTGTGATGTTAACATTTTGGACGCACATTTTGGGTGCCTAAATTGGATATTGTTATAGATCTCAGAAAGCAGGTGTCTTTTGCAACTTCGAGGGGTCTATGCGGACTGTTGAAATGTTCTTACTAAATTTTTATTTATTTATTTATTTATTTATTAAAGCAAAAAATTCAACAAGGTGGTTGGTGGATTGACAATAATCGTAGCCGAAGCTGAGTCATAATGAAGAATTAAAATAGCAAATGAAATTCATGAACTGTGGACAAGAGAATATTGTAAAAAAATTCCATGAATATAACAGTGCACAACAATCAAGACTCTCTTGCCGCGAAGTTCGCGTAATCGCGTTGCTGTTGAAAACTTATTTTGAAGGACGTGTTTTCGCATTTGGTTTGCTCTGTTTCATGCGGCATTCAGATCTCGCTGCGTTTTTGCGAGTTATTTGCGAAATTAAAAAATCAAGAGGATCTATTTCCGGTTTGTTGCAATAAGAAATACAAAGTTTTTCGTTCCAAATTAGTGCGCCTATACCTACGTAATTGCAAATGCACTTCAAATATGGCATCATTCATCGGGATGTGTCTCTCTCTCTCTCCTAGACCTGGTAACGAAAGTCTTCGAAAGGCCTCACCAGAACCTGCAAAAGTAGAAAGATCTGCGGTAATTTGCACATTTTCATGGACATTTCCATGGTATTATTTTTTTAATTATTGTATCCATGCATCTGTTCAAGATGTGAAAATACTGTTTGCATTGAACATCATTTTAGCAATGAGGTGATATATAAGTGTCCAGCATGCTGGAATGCATGCGTATCTCGCTTTGAGAAATAATCTTCTGTCAATATACTTCGGATTTTATCCTGGCTCCGTGTGACGTCATTATGGTGCACGCGACTCTGCTGCTGTCTTCTGCATTGTGCATGGCAGTACATATACCTGCTACCAAATGAGACCACCTGAAAAAATGTGTGAATCCAGAAACGCATTTCAAAAGTGCAAGTGGGCAGATATGCATTGCGTATCGATTAAAAGATTGCAAACAGTGAATTAGCACTGCGGTCTTAGCTTAACTTGCAATCTTCTACATTGCGACCTCAGTATCTGCGGATTGAAGGTATGTGTGTGTACGTGCATTGTTCTTGCTCTCATTTGTGTTTGGCAAACACTGGTTGGAGTGTTTGGGACATTACAATAATTTTTCGTCAAAGAAAATTAATTCTACGTTTTATCTTTGTCTTCATTGTCGGACATTTAGCCAGGCATGATGTTTGCAGCGTCAGATTGCTGTTGGTAATGAGCTCAGGGTATTTGCGCACAATGCGGCTTTTGTTAATTGACACCAATCTACACAGGCATGTAGGTATGTCGTTCATCGATCAGCAGGGACATTTCTGTGCAAAAAGATTTTTAATCATACTATACAGGGTGGCCCAAAAGTCCCAGAACTTCCTGTTTTTTAACAAGCTGGTTTTGTTCTGTTATCCGTTAACATTCTGGGTTAGTTGTTTGTGATTGCTTAGGGTTATGGCGGACAGTAGTCCTTACACGATTGAAGAACGGCTCATAGCCGCAGTTTGGTGCCACGAATGGGCCTGTGAGGGCCGTACTTTGGAAGACACACGAGGCGCTTTTGCAGCACGCTTCGACAAGGCTGCACCGTCCAAATCAAATCTTTTGACCTGGGAGAGGAAAACCTTCCTGACCGGCAGCGTGAAGGACGCCCGGCCCTCAAACGAGTTCATCAGGTTGCCACTGTCAGGGCATCGGTGCTGCGGTCTCCAGTGAATTCCACGAGGAAGAGGGTGGCGCAGCTGGGCCTTCCACGTTCCAGTGTCCAGAGGGTGCTAAAGAAGAACTTGCACATGCGAGCATTCAAGTCCACGGTCGTCAACGAGCTTTCCGATGTTAATCTTGTCAACCGCCAGGTCGCCTGCGCTGCTCTTTTGACAGGTTTCCCCCTGCAAGACCCCTCCGCCAGTCTGTCTTGTTCAGTGATGAATGCGCCGTTTATCTCAGCTCGATTGCTCGCAACATTTACTTCTGGAGCAACGCAAACCCCACTTTACGTAGGAGGTCCAGACTCACTCTCCTCATGTCATGGTGTGGGCCGGATTGATGGGCCGGGAAATAGTTCAAATCATGAAGATCAACACACTGATCCGTTAGACAACTGATTAGGTCAGCGCAACCATTCCGGAAAACCTTGTTCTGGGACTTTTGGGCCACCCTGACTTTTGGTATAGTTAAAATATGGATATGGAATTGAAATTGTGTCATGTCGAAATAAAATGCTGATCCTGATTGTTGACACCCTGTGAATAAGAATCCATTGGAGCAGAAAGAAGAGAATTCCGTGTTTCTACTCGGTTTCGCGTATACTATATATACGAGTATTACCTACTGGACTGGTTGAAACAGAACCGCTGTGACTTCCGGTTTGTTTGCTTAACCTTCACGTCTCTTGCGCTGCTGTTGCAATATTGCTCTGAGGGCTCTGCTGCGCTGACGAAAATCAACGAAGCCAGCTAATGCAGAAAGGAAGTGGCTGTTTCATTGAAGTGTGTATGCAGATTGGTGAAAACCACGTCAATACAGAGTGTTCCGTTAATCTGCGATAACGGCCTCAGGAACAAAAACAACGAACTGCATGTGCTGCAGTTGCGTCCCTTCGATGTGAGTTGAAATTTTCACTGCGTTTTTGTTGACCAACTTTTTCGATATTTATATCAACATATCAACGTATTGACGCACTTTTTCGATATTAAGAAAGAAACTGAGATTGATGGAAGGGCATTTCAACTATGGCATTGTCCCATTCATTCATTACGTAAAACAGTATGAGTTTTTCTGTACAGGTTCCTACATTGTTGTTCGTGATGTTTGAAATGTCAAAACATAGGTAGGTACAACTCGAGAGTGTGTGGGAATGTTCTCGACTACTTTTCGAAATGTGGTCACCTTTTGGCTTGGAAACCTTCCGGTAAAATCGTGAGAAAACTTTGGGTGAAACGGTGAGAAAGATTCTCATGAAAAGGTGCTGGGATCGTGGCATTTTTCCATTTGCGGTGCACCCTGTGCTTACCATGCAAGGATGTAGGCCCCTGTAGGTAGTTAGTCGGTTGCAGGTTAGTTGTGCGAATTTCCAGGCGCAATGTTTGCCCACTTTCGTTTGATTATTTTACCTGATTTTAATTTGAAACAATTTAATCACGCCGTCTGTTCGTCTGATTTAAACAATCAAACAAACAAACGGTACAAAAAGGCCTACGCGTCAGTTTGTTGGGCAGCATATAGTCGCTTGCCTTTAAACTGATCACTGCCAGAAACGATGCGAAAGGGAAGCTCTGCCTCTCCATTCCATTCTAGAAAAAGGTACTTTCGGATAATTCGGTCTTCATATCAATTGCTTTTTCCCCTTTGACATTCATCGGCAAATAATTAACTTCGCGAATCTAACTAGGATATTATTATAGTGACAGATGACATGGAAGAGCTTCAAAGAAATTTAAATAATCTCTGCAACTGGTGTGATCAATCCGGTATGTCCATAAATGTTGCGAAGTGTGCGGCTGCGCATTTTAGGCCTTTTGCTCCCAGAAAGACCGCGATAATTATTTCAGATTCCTCTCTCCCCTTTACTGCAAATGTCGAGTTGAGCTCCCAGCCCACAGTTCGATACCCTGCACGAAAATTTATTTTGTTTATTTATTTATTTATTTATTCAAACAATACTGTCCACAAGGGCAATGGTAGCAGAACGACGAACAAAATCTGAGTCAAATATAGTCAAAATTAAAATTTGTCAAAACATTAAAAAACAAGGGCAAAAACAGATTGGCGGCAAAAGAAGGGTCATGATCAGTCATAAGAGTTGTTGCAATGTGCTACACCTAGGGATAGCCCTCAAAATTGTGGGCCTCAAAATTTATGGTGGGATATACATATCAATTCTTTCATTAACAAAGCGAAGTCATTTCTAAGGTTTTTGTGTCGAACCTTAACTTCTGCTGATTCTTCCACAAAACTTCTATCTTACAAAACAACCATTTTGCCCATTCATGAAAATGCAACCATGGTTTGGGACCCGTTTCTTGTTTGTCAGATTGACGCTGTCGAAAAATTTCAGCGCAGTGCAGCTCTCTATATTGTTGGAGATTACCGAACGACTGCCAGTGTTTCTAGTATGCTCGAGGATCTTGGTCTTGAGAAACTTCATGCTCGGAGGGAATGCCATAGACTTTCGTTTTTGCAAAACATTTTCCTCGATGAATACAAAATTCAAATTCCAGTCATCTTTTAACTCAATTTCAGTGTCAGAAGATCAATGCGTAAATATCAATTTCGTTTGCCGCTATTTTGGGTATAGATACCTTTTGATACTCTTTCTTCCCTCGTGCACTAAAGGCATGGAACTAGCTCCTCTAGATTCTCCGTTGATCAATCATCCACGTGTAAATGCGGCCCTTGACAGTTAAAACAATCTCTGGTGTTGACATGCTTTTTTCTCTGCTTTTAGACCTTAAATGGAAAAAATGTTCAAGCATATGCTATATTGTTTCTCACTGTCGCATGTTTTTTATCCAGTTGATTAATTTGTTTTTAGTGCGACTGTTTTAGTTTTATTACGTGTGACATATTCGCATTATGGACAGCGAATAATTTTTTTTCAATAAATAAATAAATAAAAAAGTCTGCCATGATACCATGATACCATGAATTTAGTGTTTCGAATGCACGCCACATATTTGCACGAAAGATTTTGGTTTGAAGGCACAAGTACCGACATATCGCGCAGGATAAGTTTAATGTTTGCCGCATAACTATGCGTTTCATTACATATTTCTTAAACTTTTCAACTGCACTTTGCAGAATTCCGTTAGCAAAATTTACAGTATGCAGAGAATCAGCTGTCGCGATACCACATACTTAGATGCTGTCCGTAGAGGGCGATGCAAAATCCGCTGTGCGCTGCGTTTTGCTGAACAAAAAGATGGGCAACTTTTTATCTCGTGCGACTGAATCCTTCTTGAGCAACTATTTCGCCTTGCTCGCTTCTGTAACAACAATTGCGTGATCAATGTAGGTATGGTATGGGAAAAAGAAATCTGAAATCAATTGATAATGGTAAGTAGTTCAATGAATCAATGATCCTAAACTTTTGATTCAGGAAAAATGCTGACCGCCTACCCCTCCGCAATCATATTGGTACCTAACAGGCTGTCTGCTCTCATCTGTCAAAAACGAATGCATGGAAAAACAAAGTTCTGCGACCACATTTTTTTCAGAAGTCGAGAAAATAACGGCTTCCTTTTTGACAAGAAAATGGCGTCTTGCCTTTTTTGGCGAGAATACAGCATCTTCCTTTTTTGAGAAGAAAATGTCTTCTTCCTTTTTGGCGAGAAAATAGCATCTTCCTTTTTCGTTAGAAATTGGCGTCTTTGTTTTTGATAAGAATTGTATTAAAATGCCGGAAACTGTCTTCCTCGTGAACACTTTGTACAGTATAATGAGTAAACAACTCTGAATAAGATCTCGCGAGGTGTTTGACAAAAGATTTCAGCGTCCACGTTTATCAAGCGGAAGCCATCCATCACATCTGCTGTGTCATCACATTGAGGGAGGGGGGAGGACATTCTCTGTAAATGCGGATGGTGTTTGTTGTCGCCATGGATCGAATCATTAAAACCGCTGAAACTAATCTTTAATGCTTGTTTTTTTTTCGTTCGAATTGGGGCGGTACCTACATTCTCTATGGGCAAAGCCAGTGAGAGAGGCAATGTGGGACTAAGAAACCTTTTGAAGCGAACAAAAAACTGCCATCAGCAGAAGTTCAGGTTGGTATCAATGTGCAAGAGAGAGACCTCCTGTCACTATCCATAATGTATCTGTGATAGAAGTGGAGCTCAGTTCGAGAGAATGTCCGTAATCGTATGCGGCGAATACTTCCAGATGGACAATGGGGAAATAGATATAGTGAGATGCAGAACGGCATCGGATGTTTTGTATATATCTATTCGACCATCCTCTGCCAGGACAGGAAATAGAAACAGAAAAAAAACCACAAGGCGATGTCCCAAATGTGGAAAGAGAACGAGAAAAAGGCGAATTCTCGCTTGAATGTAAAAATAGTCTTTGGAAAGTTTGTACCTCCTCGAACTTGAAGGGTTAGGGAGTGAATCTGCGGGTTTTCCATCAGGAAACTTGGAAGCAAATCAAGAGAGAAACAAAGAAAGAAACACGTAAGCTTAGGTACCATATGCTGCTATCAATGAATTATTCACGAGAGGAAACTACATCTATCGTTTACCGAGTAACAGTTTCACGTAAAACGAAAAAACCGCAGGCGAAAAGGAAATCACATGCTGTATGTATTTTCATTCAAAATGTCATTCATGTATCGAATCATGTGGTTTCTTGCCTATACTTCGTGAATATCTCTAGGCCAACTACGTAGGCTGTTCAAAAACAAGTGAGACTTTTGTGATAATTCTCCTTATTCTTCACCCATCTCATTAGCTTGGTAATTTTTTATAAAATTGCCTTCTTCTGCACTGACACACTTGTTTATACAATTATACTGGCCGGTAAACCGATGGTACAGGGTGTTTTATCAGGATGGTTTGAAATATCTGCCGCTTCCCTTGAATGCAGCTCAGCGAAGAGAAAACACTTGCTTTTCACATGCTTGGCCATTTTGTAGAAAAGGAAAAACCGTATTGGGTACAAGTGAAGCTGAACATTGAATGCAGTGCGCATCCAATGCCTTTCCTGGCCAGATTTTCGTCCTGAATCGCATCTTTTGTCGTTCAGCAAATACTGGTGTTGGGAACCTCTCTTAAAAACTCGTAGCACATTCATCGGTAAAGATATCATACATTCACAGAAGAAGTTTCTTACGATTCTACCCGTCCTCTATCAAATCATCCCTTTTTTGGCACCTAATAATCTGCTGTTGGCTTCAATTTCGATTTCGACTCGTCATGCAATGCGTATGCATGAATAGATACATTTTTCGCGTCATACGAGTATGCGGTCGGGATCTTTTCTTTCCAGTGCTTGCGGCACTGCCCGCCCCGCAATGGTACTTCAGGCACCAGCACGATAATTAAATCTCGTCAATCGAACATTCGGAGACCAGTAGTCGTCTCAGTGCATCATGAAAGAGAGGAATACTGACACTCAGCGATTTCCTTTTTCTTGACTCTTCAAAGCTAACCAAACCTGACCTTACCCCTACCCTCACTTCCTGCGTATACTCGTACTTGTTGTCAAATGCATGTTTGTTTTCGTGCTCCTATTGTTTGTTATCAACCTATCCCTTTATAACTCACATATGATATTTCCACTCATCATTACAGTCATGATACGATACAAATGATGTGATATAAATGTAACTAGTCGGGCTTAGTTTGTAGCGATGGTTATTCTTAGTAGCGATGGTTATTCTCATCTCCAAAATACTCGTATTGTGCAATTATGCTAAAAACGGATCAAATAGGTGACCAAGATGATACCATAAATCCAAACCGTAATCCCACAAACGAGATACGGAGTCAAACTCAAATGCTAATGAAGTTTCGAACACTTTTCGGAGCACGATTCTCCACATTTCATGACACTCCGATTTCAAGTTCTAATTTTGTTCTGAAAAAAAATCATTTTAAAAGAGAGGCTATGAACATTTTTGGCTCAGCATAAAATTTGCCTCTGTCTTGACACATTGTAATGGCAACTTTCATGAATCGAATTGAATACCTGGGTCCTCTGAACATTCTTTCAACTGTCTGACACAACTCCATCTGAAGTTCAGCATGCAATGACTACGGTGCAAATTGACCGCTTTTGATAAACTGATTGCAGGAGAGTCGAAAACAAGTTATGAAAATATGTGTCTTCTGTGCAACCCTACCGATGAGCCTATTTGCCTTGCCAATCTGAGCATAAAAGCTCTATGAGTATGATGCTCTATGAGTCATATGATTTCTTCTGATTTTCGCGTTCCCGATGATGTGAGAGAGTTTTAAGGGGCTCCAGCAAGTGTCAATCAAAAGGGATTATCTAGGCTAAACTGCTAGGCTAATGCCCTAGGCTATTTGCTATGCCATGTGTGAGTGTGTTGCCTATTTGCAGGGGCAAATGACTCATCCCCATGATCGTGGGTGAGCCTCAATTCCACCGGTGTTTCGGAGAAACGATCTGGTATGACGCAACGCTTGATTCTGAATCAAGCGATACCCTAGAGGTGCCCTAGGCTTACCCCTTCCTGCCTATGCGCGCCATTGCGGGCTATTGCGGGACTCCCTCGCTATACCTCCCACGATGAAGACCCAACCTGGGACTTTCCTCCCCTTTGCCGCTTCGGGACAGGGACCGTAGGCCAGTCGTCGCAATCCCACCACAGCCTAGGGGATTCGCGCCCCAGGGAATCTTCACTTTCCTCCGTCAGCAGGCTCAGTTCGCCCTTAACTGGCGAGAGCGTAGGTCCGTCACCTCGGCTCGCTAGTGGCCAAATGGCAACGTCTCCATCGCGTCTTTGATATACTGA
>JASGXE010017128.1:0-10195 GCA_030068105.1 Sinentomon sp. SZTP_YWyxl
TGCAAATTAAAGCTTTAAGAATTGTTGAAACCATGATTCGTTTGTTTGATTGTTTTCCATCTTTTGCATAGATCTGTTGTAATCCTGGGCTGTAAGCAGATATTTACTAGCAGCTAGCTGTTATGAAACCTCTGCTAGAAATTCACAGTCAGAGTAGAGACAATGGCAAACCAACGCTGAGTGAAAGTGACATGGGTCTCTGCCAGTTGCCCTTTGCCCCTTCGTCATAAGCAACGTGAAGAAGAAACGGTGTAAGGGGTAAGTGTAGTGGGTCGCAGGCCCACGAACTTAAAACATGGGCTCTGTACGCGAAAAAATGTTTGAAAGCATCCGCAATTCGCACCAATTTGAATCAATCGTCCATTGTTACCACATGCAATGGCAGAATCAACATGACATTGGACACCTGGGACATGATGCAGTCTCTTCAATATTATAAATACAATCAACCAAAAAAAAAAACCCTAACATAAATGGGTGCCCAATAATGTTGATTTTATGAGTGTTGTTTCCCATTTCCGTGACTGCACACGCACTAAGAACTCGAATGAGACAGGTCAAAGCCAAAAATCAGAGACAGGTCAAAACCGCTCTCGCTTATTCAGGGTGTTTCGACATGCAGGTCATCGCTCCAACCTTTCGGGATCAACAAACCCTATATCGAAGACATTCAATGGTCAAATGCACTCATTCATCGACAATGGCGGGATGTAGCAGTCCATGATCATGCAAGGAAAACACATTTCAACCGCATGGCAACCAAAATGAAATCAGACAAAGCTAAAAATTCGCCCGAAATTCCGGCCACTCAACTTCAAGATTTTCTTTGGGAGCCCATGTCTGCAAACTGAGGCATCTGAGCGCTTTTGACCACTGAATATTTTTGACAGAGTTTGTTTAGGAAAACCCATTCCCAAGAACTATGGCAGCTGTGTAGACACATCAATCACCCAGGGGTCTCTACAGTGAATTTTGGGTATTTTGGGGGCACGTACCTCGGAGATGGGGGACGCATGGGAGAACATTTCGTCATGTACTGAAAAACTTCCATCCCTACAAGCATTATAGAATCGCGTGGTGTGGCTTTGTGGCTTGCATTTTACGAAATACCCTGTAGGTGAGTATAAAATCGGGATAATGGAATGAAACGACAAAGCATCGAACAAAAACGGGCATCAAAGGTTTCGTGCGAGAAAATGAAACCAGATTTTACACTCTCCAATGACTGGTGTGCAAAAAATGTCGAAGCGTTCACCGCAAACACCAAAAATACGTTGAGACCTTGCAGAGCAGGGGAAGGCTCTTCGGCTCTTCCAATCTGTGACCGAACGGATCGAAGAAAGAATGAATGATTCTGGATCACACTGCTCCCCTTGCTCGTGCATGGTTGGCAGTTGGTACCACAGACAAGGGAACAACATGCCATTGTCAGCACCTGTTCGGCGCTGTTGTGGCAGGCGTCTCCACTGAAATCGTCAAGTGGTCGAAAAAACCACTCATCAGCACTTTCAAGAAATGTTAGCGACGACGAACCGCACAAGGCACCTCGTCTGATCTCGAAGAATTGAGGTAGATGTTCCCAAGGCTGCACAACCAGTCAACATTTTCCGAAATTATCCTGGCAGCCCGTCGCACGGACATTTTTCGAGAACGGTGATTTCACATGCCGTGTGGGATCTGTGCCAGGCGCATAATTTTTTTCTCCAATCCACTTCCGCGGACCAGGAGCTCGCAACAGCCAATCACGTCTCAAATTGTGACGTCATCAATTTTGGGATTTTTGCATTGCCACCGCTTTTTGCCATTTGGCATGTTTGCCAGCGCTTCGCAACTCTTTCTAGGGCTGCAACAGGGTTAGGTTAGGTCAGGTTAGGTTAGGTTAGGTCAGGTTAGGTTTACTTTAGTAAGGTTTTGAAAATTGGACGTTGAAATTGGCTGGATTCCCAACAACCAATCAGAGACGCGTATGCGGAAGTGGATTGGAAAAAAAATGTGCATCTCAGGCACCATTTTCACGCAATCAGTTGGTGCGAATTTCGCTACACATAACAATGCTCGATGTTTAACTTCATGAGGAGCCCGAGCCCCTTCTCAAGGAGCCAATTGCATGGTTTTTCTGAAATGTGTGAAATCACAGTGTGAAATCGAAGACAGGTTTTCTGACACCTGCAAGAAAAATGTCTCGTTCTCATTCACGTGCTGCGGAGGAGGGTGCACGAATCAACGTCCAATTTTTGTCGAAAAATTCCGCCGAATCCAGTCCAGGCGAAAGAGGGAGAGGTCGGGAATTGGACATTGGTGTCGGGTTTGGTTTGGTTCTGGTTTGGAAAAGCTTTTTAGTTTTCAGTTTCGGGTTTTGTTGAGGAAATAGGTTCGGTTGGGTTGGGTCAAGGTTTGGTTGTTGACGTTGTTCCTGATGCTGCCCCGAAAATGTTGAGGCACCACTGGATGAACGTGATTTCTTTCAAAATCCCTGAGTGCATCAATACAATGCCACCACGACATGCCACAATGATCTTTCGACAAAAAATCCCGGTGTTGGCAGTGACATCTAACGGGGAAGGAGCTCAACTGAAAAGGACAAAGCAAGCCTGTTCCTGCCATCTTTCGGAACGGCAACGGATGAAATAAAAAGGCGACAAAAATTTTACTTTGTGTCACCAGGTGGTGGTAATGGATGGAATGGTCAACGGGCAACCAGTTTGTTCAAGAATGGATGATCTCAGCACAAAACAAAGAAAATCAAGGAACACAAAATCAGGAACACAAAACAAAGAAAATCCCTGCGCAAGTCAAGCCAAGAACAAGACAACCAGTTGCATGTGCACATTTCAGGGACGGGACCCACATACATCCACAGTTTCATTTTGATTTCTCTGCGCCCGGCAGCATCTGATGAAAGAAGAAAGTTTTGGTGAAAATGAATTTTTAAACGTGAGTCTTGCAGTTTGCCTGACAAGATTTCGATACCAAACTCACTTTCTCCAATTGCGCCGAAGTTCCCAGAATTCTTCTTTGGCACCAAACTTCGGCTCAATTGGATAAATTGAGTTTGGTTTCGAAATCAAAGAATGCCAGTTCCAACGTTGCTGTTCGCAAACATGACAAAGAAAAGTTGGCATCAAAAATTGACACATTTGGGTAACAATGTGTGAAAAAGCTCGAGTCTGTGCTTCCCATGTCTTTTAACAGCTCCAATAACATATTGCATAATGTTGGTGACATCAGACATGGCTGTTCTGTCAGAAGTCACGTTTCTTCTCGCGCAGCCCTTCTCTGAATCCTCTCGACGTTTGCAATGTCAGACTGACAGATTGGATCCGCACCGTCAACAACCTCTTCTCTTGTACTGGCAAGCAACACCTTGAATGCAAAGGTTTTCAACGATTTGACCTTTGACCTCATTTTGTAGCTGATCGGGGCATTTCTGGGGGATTTCAACCAACTGAGGCAATGGAGACTTGTAGGAAAGCGGAAGGGCGCTGGATAGTTGAAATTTGACTGGTTCTGAAACGTTTTGGCTGATTTCGGATGAGCGTTATTTTTCGTCAAAGTTGACCTTTGACCTCCTATTTTATTGTGCGTTCACAAACAGGACATTTTGCGTGGATTGTAGGTATAATCAGTTCCAGTTGGGATGATGGAGAAAAGAAAACAGAGTTGCTATGTATAATAGGTACACCTCTGTCTGTCCTGCAAGCAGGTTGCTCTATTCGGGGTCAAACATACCTTCGAGAGTAGCGCTAATCTCATGGAGGAGTACGAGCAGCTATGCTCTCAGTAAGCAAAATTCGGTTACTGCGTCCGAAAAGTTACACCCAGGATTATAGAAACCTCCAACTTTGTCCTCAAAGCAGCTACTCCCATATGCTTATGTCGTGCTGTCTACCTGTGGGATGTTGAAAATGACTCCAAAATTACAATACAGAGTGCAGGGACACAGCCATATACACCTGAATCAAAGGTTTGGAAAACTGGCACAATCTTCTGAATTGTCGCTTGAAAGGCCCATTGCAAAGGGCGACCACTCTGACAAAATGTTTTTCGCCGTTGATGACCCACTGTGTCGTGGAATCATCTTGAGCATACCAGCATCGCACTCAAAATTATACCGTATTCACGTGCATGGATGAAAATTGCATCTCATTAGGCCTAATTCAAAACGGACTGCTCACTGCTCACTGCTCAGATGGATGGATGGATGGCTCAAAAAGGTATACCGCAATGTGGAAGCATCAGTGTCTTCCCTTCACGTTCAAATGGCACTTGGATGCACCGCATTGGTTTTAGAAATTGAGTCGCATTAAGGGGCACCCCTCAGACTCAGGTGGCCAAGAAGAATACCGCGTTCAAAAATCGAATAGCGCTTCAAACTTTCAGTCTGTGAAGAAAAGCCAAAAGAATGCAACACTGAAAAGGGTGCAGTGTTTGAAAAGAAGTCGCACTCGAACCATTTTGACAAAAACGTTTTCAAGAACGAATAACCCTGCCTCTGAGGGCAGAGGTTATTCGTAACCTGCTCTCAAAACGGAATTACAACGAACTCTGCGAGATTCATTTTGCGCGTATACCTAAATCTTTTTCTGCAAAAAAAAAAACAAATTAAAAAATGGCATATTTTTCCATCAAAGGGGACAGACTGTGTGCGTCCCTTCAGCTTCCTATTTCGGCTGTGTTCAGTTTAGTAACTGAATTCCTCCAGGTTACCTCCACCTGGTTGTGTGTCTCTCGATCCAATGCATGGTTTGCTGAATGGTTCCAATGGATGAATGGTGAACAATTTTAACTCTACCTACCTACCTACCTAATTGAATAACAAAAGGTTAAGATTTGCAATTTGAATGCAAAAATCCAAAATTTTGACAACACAAGGCAACGCATGAACAATAGAGATTTTCACGGCAAGATTGAAAAAATCGTGAAAACCAAGTTAATTGAAAAACGCCAGAACTGACATTGGACAGAAACAACAAAAAAAAAGAATTGATCAAAAAACAAAAACAACTGTCATGATAAGGTAACTCAATTCAAATTCCAGAGGTCGAATCCTTTAAATATTTGGGAGTGATCCTTTCTGCCGACCTGAGTTGGACACTGCATATTAACTTCGCTATTTCAAAAGCCAAAAAATCTGTGGGAGTAGCCATGAGGAATCTCAGGAATGCTCCTGAAGATGTAAAACTATAAAAGCTTATCAGACCACAATTCTTCCCATTCTTAATACGCGTGCACAGTCTGGGATCCGACTCCCGACATTGCAGTCGCATATTGAGGTAGTGGAGAAAGTACAAAAACTTGCGATTATCAGTGACGGATAATGCATTGAGTTTGAGACTTGGCCTGCCTCCGTTGGTAGAGAGGAGAAAGTCGAGAAGGCTGAATTTCTTAAAAAATATGTTTAATAGAAAGTTTCAGATCGAGCTTCCAAATATGTTCAAACTCTTTGAGATAAGGTGGGCTCACAACTTTCATGGAGTTCCAAAATCCGGTTGAAATCGCCTTGCAAAACGTAAAGTTTTGTAATTTCTTCAAAAATAGAGGAATTCACCTCAGATTCGGACGAAACCTGTAGGAAGATCAGCAAAAGTCGTGTGCAAAATTTCAGGACGTTGGCTTCTACCGTTTTTGAGATAGGTGGGCTGACAACTTTCTGTGGCGTCATTTTTACGCTCCATTTTTTATATTTTGCCGTTTTTTGCAGACGCCACAATGGTGGCGCATTGAAACGGCTGAACAATAAAATGGAGAGTCCTTGAACATGTGCAAGAAAAAAATCAGAATCTGAAACCTCAGGTCATCCAGTTTTTATCTTTGAAAAGACGACTGCTTCAACGCGTACGTAAAGTTACCTCATTTTATGTCTCCTGACTTTTAATATTTTGATTTGGAATAATTTCGAAATTGTTATTGTCCTGCATGTTCTTCTTATAGCTATTTTGTTTGCTGCCATTTCGCAGCCATCTGATTTTTATAAATTAATGAGAATATAACATAAATAAATAAATAACACAAACGATGAAATCATATTTGCCATTACTTTTTTTTATTTTTGCCATCATTGGCAAACGCCTTTTTGCGTTTGACTGCTGCCATCAATTTTTGGCTCCTGTGTAGGTCATTATACCTATTGTAGGAACCTATTGTGAGAAAGGTTACTCGTATAAGTGCATCAGTGTGTCACACAGATTTCTGGACCCGAAAGAGTATGTTCTGGTACCCGACCAGATCACTCCATGCATCGTGGCTGCTTCGGGTGTTCGGTTGAGATCGACATTGAAATTGCTCGAATTTCATATTCACGCGATTCCGCTTTCACCCACTTTCAGCCATTTTTAAATAAAGCTCGTTTTTCGAAAGCCATTTTCCTTTGATGAGGCCTATCTGTTTGAAAGTGCCGCCGCCATCCCACCGCTTTACCCCTCTCACTTTCCCCTTTCTCCTTGTCATTCCCCTCTACGCAGATCCGATCTTTATCTCATGCGCAGAAAATAGGACCTCACCGCCACCCTTTTCTATCCTGTCCTGTCATTACCCAATTTCACAGTTCAATTGACACTTTCGTTCTCTTGAGCAGCCACTGACTGCCTGCCAAAGAAGCCCCGCAACAGTGTGTGCTGGTGCAGCATTGGGCCCTTTTGCTTTGCATCGACCCCCCTTAAAAAGCAACAACACTCCCTGTTTTGCATGCGTGAAAGAAGAAATGTGGAGGTTTCTGGGCAAGGGGCTTGTTCCAGGCTTTCAAAAGTGAGAGGGTTTCTTCTTGAGTCGGTTTGGGCCAACCTTTCTAGCAGTCGTGTCGTTGAGGAATGGCCTGGTGCCAGGGGGTCCCATCATGGGTCGCAAAGCAAGGCCATGGGCCCAAATTCCCTGGTTCCGACGACCACGAGCCTGCGCTCATGATAGGCTAATCCAATATAATATTACATCACCCCTTGAACCACTTCCCACCGTCCTAATTTTCCCTCCCTCACACTCACCTCCTAGTCGGTTTCTCCTTTGATGTTTCGCTTGCTGAAAATGCCACCCCCAACCCCTCTTTTGAATACCTTCTAAATTATATATTATGTTTATTTATTGTTTTAATGTCCTGGTGTCTACAGGATGATCACTGAATATTTCTTTCTCATTCACTCCTGCACCATTTTATTCCTCGCCAATGAAAGTTTTTTATTCAATTTCCAGATTGGATTCTCCAGATGGAAATTGGTTTCAAATAGGACCTATTCAGACAGTGGACAGGTCGAGGCGAGGCCGAACCCGAACAAGCTTTTGCAGCACTGTTACTTTTGCCTGTTAGTCTGTTACTAACAGACTAACAGGCTAGGTCCTATTTGAAACCAATTTCCATCTACGTAGTCTGCATGTAGGGAAAACAAAAAATGTGCAGCTGTGATCGTGTGATGCGAAGACAGACCCAGTTGCGGTGCAGGCAATAAAATCTGTTTTCTTTCTTGCAGGTGTGCTTCAATTCCAGGTGGGGTGGGATGGGGTGGTGGAGTGCGGTGGTGTGGGTAGCTCACAGGATATACCTATAAGGTAGGGTCTGCGATGTGTCGGCGATTTCAAAAAGGAACAAATCCGTCGTTGTGACATTTGTTTCTGCTTCCAATCCAATCCAAAGCATGAAAAGTTCATTGGAACAAAAAGAGAAAAAGTATGCTGTCAAAAAGTGTTCAAATAAGACAGCTAGGTTACCTCGGGTACATTTTGAGAGGCCCTGTATAGGTGTCTGAAAGGATGGCCGAAATGAACTGGGAGAGAGCAGAGCATGGCAGAATGGCAGGCAGAGGCAGGGCAGATTAAAAAGGGAAATTGTGGAAAATGGTGAAATTTGCTTTGCTTTCAACCCGCATGCACCCCGTCCCCCTCTGTTCTCCGTGACCCGTATCAATCCACCCTGAACTGAAAAACACAACGCTTTCAGACGTCTGAAACACCCGTGCAGAGAGAGAGAGGGAGGGGGGCTGCGCCTGACGAGGTATAGGACGGTGTCCGTACTCCACGCCAACTGCCTCCTTTCCAAATATGGGCATTCAAAGGCAAACTTGCTCTTTCTATTTTTTTTTCTTTTTTTGTTCATGGGAAAACATCAAAGGAGATATTTAAATTGCAAAACGAACGAACAAACGACAGAACGACAACGTTTGCCGCTGCCTCTGCCGATGCCGCTCAAAGAGGAAGGAATATAGGAATATTAGAAGATACCTTAGGTTATTTTACGAGAAGGAAGGGCTCAGCTCAAAGCCTGTGCCATGCCGCCATGGAAGCATGCCGCAGTGCCTGCCGTGCTGCCCTTTTTGGTAGATACACCAGGAATAGGTACCTAAATACTGAAGAACAGCCTATGATCGGCCTGTGAGTGATGGGTCTTCCGCCTTCTATAACTTTTTGCAATGCTCATGCAGGGCTGTGCTGTGAAAGCGTATTGCCTGATGCCTCCAATCCGCACAGATCTCTCTGTGTGGCCAAGTTCAACGATGGCCTGTCCACATACGAGTACTGTCCACACAACGAAGAACAAAATTGGCAGGCAGGTATCTGACCTTTGTGTGGTAAAAATCTAGATCTCAACACTTGTACCTACAGATTTTTCACGAGGGAAAAATAGCACATCGAGCCTTCCTAAACACTGGCTGTGGTATAGTTGCCAACATCACAATTCAAGGAACTCAGGGCAGCTGAGAAGATGCCGTATAGAATAACACTAGTATCGTATCAGAGACTTTGTGACAGTTTTATCCCAAGCCATCATCGGTTCAGTGAGTCGGAATTAAACTCAAATATGGGCTTTTTCCATTTGGGTCGGAAACAATAAAGCACCAGACAGCAACACTGTTTTAGAAAACGTTGCAGAGTTCGCTTTTTTTCATTCCGAAACACCTCATTCATTCCGTTTGATTTGAAGATAAAACCATCGTCCCAAATGAGAATCCCGTTCAACCAAATCCCGTTCAACCAAAAACCTTTAATTTTCAGATCCTGAGTGGACTCATTCAAATTCTTTGAGTTTTTTTGGAACAGCACAGCACAGTTCACATAGCTGTGCTATTCAGTTTGCTATTCAGCACAGAACCACAGGTTCTTCAGCGAATTGCACAATTATCATTCGAAGAAATGAACACGGTGTGTTGTATTTCAACAGGGCGAGATGCAACTTCACACCTCACACGATTGTCATGATGTTTTGCAGCGCGCGATGCCATGCAGCCTATTATAAATGGCCCCTGAGTTAAAACCGAGCTCCTGTGTTCGAAGACTTTTGACAAGCCGCACAACATGGAGCAGGCAGCAGCAGGGATTGGCCACCAATAATATGGAAAAGGTTCGAGACGCCTGATATGTAAGGAAAACTGAATGACTACAAATTCAACAGATTGCATATGCGGCAGGAGGCACGACAAGCAAAACTTCTTTCCAACTGCATCTGCACCTGTCCCTGCCCCTGCAATGTGCGGAAATTGCATCGCACGATGCCAACGGCTTGCATCTAACGCAGGAAGTGCGATCGTCTTGCACAGACCAAATCAATCCAAAGAACAATCCAGTGGAGGGAGGGAATTGTGTTCGTGTTGGAAAGAGACATGCACAGGGAGCATCAATTTTCAACACAGTTATTGCAGTTTCACGCATTTCATGAATGTCAAGATGTTTGCAGAGAATCCACACGGTCGACACCTAATGAGTTGAGGCTGTGCGACCTGTAGTCGTGGAGAGAGCTGTGTGGATTGGGGATTAAAAAAAAAGAAAGGTCAACCGATCCAGCATCAGGCATGAGTGGATTTCGCATCGGTGTGTGGTGTGCAGACACTGCATTCCAAACAATTTCGAATTTCGATTCTTCGTCTGCCGCACTTAAACCGCAATTATAAATTCATGCACACACATGATGCAACTTTTGTCGTTGTTTTCGACGCAATTTCCAAGTTCTGATCAGCAGCGACTGTGACCTGTCCGAACTCCAAACTCCAAACGCCAAACCCCAAACTCCAAACTCCACACTCCAAACTCCAAACGCCAAACTCCAAACCACAAACGCCGCACTCCAAACCACAAACGCCGCACTCCAAACTACAAATTCCAAACTCCAAACTCCAAACTCCAAACTCCAAACTCCAAACTCCAAACCCAACTCCCAACCCAAACCCCAAAACCCAACTCCAACCTCCAACTCCCCAAACTGCCCTGCCTGCAAAGG
>JASGXE010017129.1:0-11487 GCA_030068105.1 Sinentomon sp. SZTP_YWyxl
TCATCAGGCACGCCAATTGCAGATCATCGCAATTGCAATTGCGTTTGTCAACTTTTCCAAGAAGACCAGCAAAAAATCTGACAGCCCAAAAACTGTGTTTGGGAATCATTACTATTTCTGCGACTGAACATCCATGTTCGCGAAATTGGTGCTTAAAATGTCGGCAGGTGGGAATTCAGAACTGTTGGTTGCACTTGTCTCACGGAAATTGGAATTCGATTTCATCCATGAGTGGATTTTCACCGAATTTTCTTGCTGTTGTGAATTCGGACAAGGAACAGTGAGGAGAGTCGTGGTGCGGCACGACGGAGGCGCATGAAAGCAGCTTATCATTTTCAAATTGAACTTTCCGGCGACATGCTGATCATCCATCAGTTCAAAAACTGACAATCCTTTTCAAAGTCCTCTTTGACTTCACAATCAACAGCTGCACAATTTGGAGACATTTGCGGGGACGTTTTGTTGGCCTTTATTTGGGCTGAGCGGAATTCGAAATTTGAAGTCGGGTTGGAATCGGGTCGGAACTCACACGGTCGGAACGGAATCGGAAGTTTTTCGGAATCGGAACAACATTCGGAATCGGAATCTGCGATCGGATTCGGAATTTTGCCGGAATCGGAACCTCGATTGGCTCTTTCTGCGTTTTTTGGCGTTGCGATGATGTCAAAAGGCCCTTTTGACCATTCATAAAATGTGGATCTTGGAAAAAATCCACTTTTTGGAACAATTCCACCGTGCCGGAACTTCGAACACCAGGAAAATGCCAACTTTTCACACTTCCGAAAGTTTCGGCACAATTCCGATTTTTCGGAATTCCGGATTTCTGCAAATTTCCGACTTTTTCGGAATTCCGAATTTTCGGAATTTTCAGAAGTTCCATTCCGATTCCGAGTTCCGAACCGGGTGTTCCGACTCATCTGCAGCCTTTATTGGGCGGTTCCAACTCTATTCGTTCCTGTCAACAACGACGTCAAAACCAACAGGTGGCGGTGACTGGTGAGGGCAGATTGGAATACGAATAGTCGCGCTTCAGCCAAATGCTGGCTGTTGCTGCTGGTTGGAAAGTTTTACCCCGATATTGCAACGGATCACTTCAACCATCCAAGGATTTCAAGCACTAAGAAGCTTGTTGGACTCACAAACGTATCCAACGGCCTCAATCCACTGAAAAATGAGTGATCAAAAAACAGGCGAAAAAGTCCTGAAAGCTGAAACAAATGGGTTGCTTGCAACTTCGAACAAACGTGATTCCATCCACTGCGATTCTCTCCGTGTTCGTGATCACAACACAAAAGGCAATCCCAACCAAATTCTTTCCTGGTTCGATTGCTGATCACGGACCCAACCCAAGACCAGAGCACCCAACGAATATGCCTCGCACTGGGGACTGGACTTATCAGCAAGGCGTTTTGCCGTTATGCATGGCCCAACGGACCACGGTATGGTCACCACATATGCACTCTTCAGTTCCAAAGATTAAAATCAAAAAAGATCAATAAAAACACATGAAACGGCGTAATTGGATCAGCTGGAACTGATGTGATTGCACCTCGATCAACATTGGCCTGGGAAGTCGGCGGTTCAGTTCAATGTTTCTCCGCAAAAAATTTGCTTCCAGACGATTTTCAGATTTCAGACAACATTCCACATCATTTCAGGCAACGACTGGTGGCCTGTGGTTGGCTGGTCCAAAGAGTGCAAGCAGAGGCGATCCCAGAGGGGGTGTTCGGGGGGTTTGAATCCCCTTTGGGGTCTGGTTTCTCACTCTTCAAAAATGGCAAAAATCCTGATCTTGACTAAAAAAATTCTTGTTGAGCTCCAAATCTCTTTTTGTCAACTCCACGCGGATGTCTGTCAGGCTGCATCAATCAGAAGCCAATAATTTTGGAACTTTCAATCTGAGTCAAAGAGGGACAGCCCCCCGAAAATAAACGCCAATGGGATCGCCTCTGCAACATAGATGGAGGCAGGGGGTTGTCGGGATGGACAGAGGGATTACTTGTTTGTCACAAAAGGCCCCGCAGCCCATGTGTTTGTCAGTGCATCAGCAGAAAACTGCCTCCGCATTGGGTGATAAATCGTCGAAAAATGACACAAAACAACAAGATGGGATGAAATTTTTCATTTGATAATCAACCGATGATAAGGGACAGAAATCAGAGAATAATGCGTCAATTCCAACTCCAACTGTCGACGCCGAGTTGACTTTGACCGAGATGAGCCGAGCCAATTTGTGTTCGTTGACACTGCCCGCCAAAAATCTTGGCACAAAAGGAGTGGGGAGTTCGCCGTTGCCAATTTGAATCAACCGGCAACATGAGCTGTAAAACACTTGACATTCGTGTGTGGCGTGAAACAGCATGAAGCCATCCATGCTGGAATTGGACGGCCCCCATGGGTGTCTCCCCTCGTTTTGCCTGACCCTTGGAATTTATCGGGCGGCAAGATAGTCTTGGCGGGCCTTGTATAGGCCTATTCCTGCTGGTGAGCGGATAACCAATCTGAGAGCGATCATCCCACACAGATTCACCGTTTTCAGGTGTCCATTGCATTGAGATGCTGAATAGGTACCTAAGTTTTGTTATCAAATCAAAACACTTTCTTCCCTGATAAAGCCGACTGAGTTCTCTTCCAGGAAAGAATTTGATTTGGAAATGGTCAGAAGTGGCTGGAAAGGGCATAATGCGTTATGTCACTATCACCATCACCTTTTCACACTTTCAGTCTTTCCGCCCCACCCCACCCCTCCCCCCACCGCGTCATCAATTTGGCCTGATTTTGGCCAGTCGACTGGTGCGGCCTCGCAGATAATCAGACCAGGGTGACCTGAAAACAGACAATGGAGCCACAGTCAGCCAGTCAGGACGACACAAATTCGAATCGCACAACCGAATGCGTTTCAGACGTTGATTTCAGAATGTCATCCAAACACACAGGCAAGGCAAGTCCATTCCATTGGTTTTTTCATGAATTCGGAGCGGCCAAAACGTTTTTTTCCTTCGGCAATTTCATCCAGCTGTCAGCTTTGCCATGGATTCTCAATGAATGATTTTGTCAACACGGCGATGGTCCGAAATAATAATTAGAATTAGAAGTTCCTTGTATTTAGGGGCATCAGCCCCGCTTAAATACATGTCAATTTTACAAATCATTTACAGTGAACAAGACAACGAGCAGACAGTTATTAATTATTACGGCAAAGCAAACGATAACAATGAATGGTAACTCAATAGGCAGTGGACAACATAACGATAAGGCAAACGATGAATTCAAAAAGAAGGAGGGGGAAAAAGATTATGAGAGTTGAACCCTTGTCCTGGCCAGCAGAGAGCAAAATGTTCAAGTGGAGACTGGCTTAGAGAACATCTCTTTGTTCCAAGTCTCAATAACATGCGGGATGAAAGACTGAGTCCCAATATTTTTCCTGGACTGAAATGGGCAGAGTTTAAACAGATGGTCATGCCTTCAAATATAAGGGGCTTGGGATAAGTATTTCTGGAATTCTGACCAGCCCTCAACCCCATAGATGATTTTAAGAAGACAGTCAATGCGCCTGATGATGCGTCTTTTCTCCAACGAGTCCCATTTTAGGGTAGCAAGCATGTTCGTGACAATAGCTGTCCGGCGATAGTCATTCACGACAAAGCGCGCGGCTCTACGCTGCACTCTTTCCAATAAGGCAGACAGATCACGCTCATGAGGGTGCCACACACTTGATGAGTATTCCAATAGCGGCCTAACAAAGCTGATATATCTAGTTCTTTTACGTCGCTGTTACATTTTAGAAATTGCTTTCGAACAAAGAATAAGGCTTGCTGAGCTTTGTTGCTAATCCTTATGAGATGGGGTCTCCAGCACAAGTTAGAGGTAAGAGTTAAACCAAGGTATTTAACTTGCTTTCACGACCCAAGCAGATTGGATTTTAGCATGTATGGAAAATTGACTGGATTTTTTTGATGGGTAAAGGTAATTATCACGCATTTTTCTGAGCTTAGGGCGAGCTTGTTATCATCGAACCAAGTTTGCATTGATGCAATGTCGTAGAGCTTTACAATCAGAGTCCGACTTGATACTTTATATGCAGTCAGCGGCGAATAATCTTATCTTTGAGGATTTAACACTATTGGGTAAATCATTGATAAACAACAGAAAGAGTAGGGGGCCAATTACACTACCCTGGGGAACGCCTGAGGGGACTGAAACAAAATCTGACGAAGCCCCTTCAATTTGCACAAATTGGAATATGCCCGTTAGATAGTTACGAATGCACTCCATGATGCAATGATCCATTCCCAGGTTGGTTAGTTTACGAAGTAATAAATGGTGGCTCACTGTATCAAAGGCTTTGGCGATGTCGATTAGAACAGCATCAACCTGTTCGCCTGCATCCAAGCTCATATTGAGGTCAAGCAAAAGCCCATTGTGTTGAGTTTCGCGACTGTGATTGCTGCCAAATCCATGTTGGAAGGGAGAATCTGGTTGATATTATATTATATTTTAATCTAGGAACATTTTTATATTAGTTACCAATATTTTTTCAAAAATAATAGACACCAAACCAAGAAGGCTTAATGGGCGGTAGTTAGCCGGAACTGACGAATCCCCCTTTTTGTGGATATAGGCACAACAGATGCAACCTTCCACTCTGCTGGCACTGCACCACTGGAGAAAATGGCCTGAAAAATTATAGTCAGAAATTTAGCAAATAAAAGCGGATTGAGATGGAGATGTTTTACTGTAATAAGGTCTCGCTTTGAAGCAGTGGATGACTTTTGGGATTTTCTAATGCTGAGAATATCTTCAACAGTAAATTTCGCGTCTTCAAAAGAAATGTTTGTTCTTTCAAATTATAATCAGAACATCGAAAGGTTGTTTGTTCATCTTTGTTGTCAGTTTTTTCATTCGGAATCCATATCCGCATTTTAGGGGTAACGATGGGAATTGGGAAAGCCAAAAGCGCATCAAAAACTCGTTGTTCAGACCTTTCTTTTTTATACTTTAAACATTTCGTGGAAAAGCAAGCGTCCTTGCAACAGTCAGGCTCGGGCTTTCACACCAACACCCCTCATTCATCATTTCACGTGGTCAGAATTGCCAAGCTGACAGCGATTTTTGGATTTTCTGATCGCTGAAATGAAAAGCAAAGGCGACAAAATCAATGCGTTTTTTGACAGCACGCCGCGTCGCAAGTCCTTCTCATTTGACCCCTGACCTCTGTGCCGTGGGGACGGCAGTTGAGTTTTGGCTTTCATCTCTCGAAATGCGAACGGGAATCTCATCCCAGCATCATAAACACATTTTGCATAAACTTCTCACGGTGGTCACCTGGGGGGGGGACCTTGGCTCGACATTAAAAAGCACACACACTAAAACCCCACTAATCCAATCCTTGGCATTTCATAACCTGAACTGCGCAGTGAGAAATAAATCTGTTCCAATGAAGAAAACGAGAAAAGGGATGGAATTTTTTTCTGTCAAAACCCACATTTGTTCGGGCGTTCGGCATGCGCAAAATCACAAAGAAAGTCTGGGAAATCAAAGGCCGCATTCAGGTTCAACTCAAAAGTCAATTTTGTGTGAGAATTTTTGTGGTGAAAATTTTGTTTCTGTGCACGCAACGGACGCTGCCCCTTATCCATTGTCCCGTTTAAAATGCATTCAACTTCTGATTTGACCATTAAAATGCATCTGAGTGCAAGGGGCAATGGGAATATCATGTTCAATCTCCGGGTTACAGTTCTGAATACCTGCCGATATCTGAAAAAAGCTTAACTGGACGAGTTTTCACACACGCTCAAGTGGCCAAAATAGGACAGGAAGATAAGGACGATGCGGGAGGGTAGGATAGGTTAGGATAGGTGTGGTCAGGTCAGGTCAGGTTAGGTTAGGTTTTGTTAGCTTTAAGTATATCAGAGAGCAATGGTGATAAAACTCGTTCAGTTCAATGCCGGCAGGTTACCGGAATTGTTACCGGAATATCAATATGCCCGCGAATAGGCATCTAGTGAACACTTCTTGTTTTTCGGAGAATCCCAAGAATCGAGTACTGCCTACGCTCTTCAATCAACACACTTTGGAAGAATCCTGCAAAGGATTGATCTAATGAAATGGATTTTTTTTCGATTTTTTTCTGTCTGCCGAATCAATCATTACAGGTGAATTTTGTTTGCCACACACATTTGTACAAGCTTCTGAGAAAGGTGTTGAAAAAACTGTGTTTTTTATCACTTTCTATCAGACGTAAGTTACGTTGGCTTTATCTTCCGCAGAGATTAGAATGTTGAAAGAGTGAGTCACACTCTGCCTCTGCCTGCGATGGCCAAAGTTCAGTTTTCAAACATGCGAAGGTATTTGCAAGACATCAGCTGAAACGATGAAAACAAGAAAAAATGCATTCCAATTTTATTGCGACATTTCACCTTTGGTTGCCACTTGCCCTGACCGGACAAAATGTCTTTTTTGTGAAGCGTTTCCGTTATCTGCTCCATCAAAAGCTGAGTTTGTTTTTTGCAATGAATTTTGCTCGGACTTCGGGCAGCCACATCATTGTGTTTTTCACATGTCGTGTGGTTCTGAGGGCTGCAGAGGGCATCACCACAGCTGAAGACGCAAATGGAAACAACAATTTGGAGATCGATTTCGCAGCAATTTTTCAGAAAATTGCTGCGAAATTGATCCCCATTGACAATCATTGTTGTTTCTATAAGTGTCTTTTCAGCTGCAGCAGAGTAAGTGCACCCCTTGTCCCCAATTTTCCCCAGATTTTGTGGTGACATGAGCCAAACGTGGATCGGCAGAGGACGTGCATGAGCGCCAACACAATTCTGTCTGGCACTCACAGAATGGAAGAGAATTGGGTAAAACTCTACAATCAGCAACTACACTCTTCACCGAAAGTTTTCGAACATACGAGGTGCATCCAGAAAGTTCGAGGAATTGTATTTTTCCCCAATTCGGTGGTGTCTCATGGCTTATAGGTGGGCCATGGACCTTAAATTTGCATCCTTCTTGTGTCCACAGAATTTTATTTGACCATTCTCAACCTCCTACATTTTGTTCGAGGGCTTCTTGAAAAGTGGCCTTTTTAGGCACTGCATGCAAATGACAAGTTTTTCCACAGAATGACAGCTGTCAGTGCACTTTGCATGCTGGGAGTGATCCAAAATGTTGCCTCTGCCATTGGACCACTGCTTGGTATCTGGTTCACAAAAATGGAACTTGGTTTCCTCTTTTGCTATCCACAATTCCCCAAAATTTGCTGTCAGACGTGTCAGCATAGTTTGGTGATCCCAACACTGCTGTTTTTTGGCATCGACGAGAATGTTGATCCGATGTGCCCTGGCAACAGTCCTTCTCGGATTATGCGGTGATTTCGTTTCTTCTCTGTCTCACCACCGACATCTTGGCCACTTCCCACAGCAACTGCGATATGCCTCCCAAGCTGAGAAAGACTGTAGCCAGTGCACATCGGATCCCAACATTCTTGTCGATGCCAAAAATAGCAGTGTTGGGTCAATCACCAAAAACCATGCTGACACGTCTGACAGCAAATTCTGGGAAATTGTGGATGGCAAAAGAGGAAACCAAGCTTTATTTTTGTGAACCAGATACCAAGCAGTGGTCCAATGGCAGAGGCAACATTTTGGATCACTCCCAGCATGCAAAGTGCACGAGCAGCTGCCATTTTTGATATGCGATTGGCCTCTCCTTTTTCGTCGCTCAAAGCCAACTCAGCCAGACCTGACCCTAATCTTCCCTGCCTGCTGATTGTTGTCAACCTGCTACTTGACGTCCGCCTGTGAGGTCTGATAAACGTCCACGAAGTTCGCGTGTCAACCAACATGTAGCTGTTTGCCGTTCGCTTCCATCGAGAAGTGGCCGCTCAGCCATCATTTGAACATGTGAAGGTCAAGCGCACCTTTGAAGCAGCCAATGTACAGCTTGTTCCATTTGAAGATATAAACTGAGGATGCTTCACATTCTCCCATTCAAATATGCAGAAAAAAATTAATTTCTATGCTGAGTCTGCAGTGTTCGACCAAATTTTCATTGTTGAAGGAATTCTGATTTCACTGTATGCATACATAAAAGCATTCTTCACATCTTCAAGTGGAATGAGGAGTGACAGATTTGATTTGAATGTAGAAGCATTTTCATCAACATGCCAATCGCATTGTGAAATTGTGGATTGCATCACGACGCTTTGCAGGCGCAGGCCCAAGTTTTTTCTTTCCCAACTGATGGCGTTTCCGCCACTCGGCGCCCATTTGCTCGAGTTTGCATCGATTTTTCCAATGAAACCAATAACCCTCCTGTGTCTGAGCATCAGAGGGGATGATTGCCAATTTCATGGATGTTGAAAAAAAGGGAGCCCTTGTCCAAGAAAATTTTTCTCCGTTTAGCTTTTCAGGATGCCTTCGCCTTGGAAGGTTTTGTTGAATCCGCCGTTGAAACGAACACATTGCCAATGAAATATCAATTTGAAATTGATCCACCCTGCGAGAAACATTTCTCCGATGGAGATACCTAGGCCCTACTTCTGGCCTTCGCATCAATGGTGGTTGACCATCCATGATAGAGTATTCCCAATAATGATGTCAAGTTGTCAACCGGACCTTTTCCAGAACTTCTGACTACATAAGCTTGACTGCTCCACCTTTCAAGCCAATGCAACAGTCAAGCTGATGGAAGTCAAAAGTTGCTGGTCAATGGTCCGGTTGACAACTCAAGAGTCAACATCATGTTGTTGATAACCAATGCATAGTGATCTGCGAAGCTTCGGACCGAATTGGCTTGTAGGGTGTGGCAAATCAACTCCCACTGAGCCAGCCACCCCCCCCTGAAGATCAGTCCGTGAGAAAATAGCTTGGATATTGACGGAAGCACATGATGCATCAAATCAATTTGTTTCACCCAATGAGTAATTTTTGTTGACATCTTACATTTCTCTTCATGCCAATTGAGTTTGGCTGAACACGATCAAATAACAGCACCATATACATGCTGCCATTCACACATTGCCTTCAAAAATGACGGGCTTTCAATATGAAATTAAACTGCGACAGTTGAGAGAAGGGTCCAGTGTCCAGTGGAAAACTCCTTCGGTGTGAATTTCGCCTGAATGTGAAAAGGTTGGGTTGTCCTTTCATTGACTCAGACGATGCGATGCGACCAAACGTGAATATCGAGCTTTTCACACCGAACTTCCTTCTCTCAAAACCGTAAGTTTGTGAAAATGGCAGCAGCTCTTGACTTCAACAGCTCATCAATTTGACGAGTTTTCTCGTCAAAACTTGAATGGAGCTCAGCAAAATACTCAGATTTTACAGTCCAAACAACAAAACGAAAGCCATTCTAATTATTTAGAGTTCCAGTCTCTAGCATAGAATCCAACTATTCACACCACACCACCCCCGCACTAGCGTCTTCCGTTTAAGATCGCTGCTGCTTTGAAGCGTCTCTTTGACGTCTCTGCTGTTGGCTGTGCTCGAGCAACAGAGCAAATTGTTCGTGGCAAAGCTTTGCATTCAGAATGCAGATTCTGTAGACCCTACCATAATTGACTGCACACAGGATAGATTTCAGAGGTTCAGAGGTCTCGATAACACTGGTGACATCCAATTTCAACAGGCCTAAAAGCAATTTCACGCCTTACACGAATGTCACGATGTTTGGTGGCGCCTGTTGCCATCAGTTTTAAATTGCACGCTGAGATATTAATGAACTCCCATGTGAAGTCAATTGTGGCAGGATCTGAATAACGCTGTGGCATATCATTGCTTGTATCTTGCTTGTCTGCCGAGCCAAAGCACAATAGTTGCCAATATCAAGCGATAAGGCGCACAAATTTTAATATCTGAATTTGTGTCGCAGGTGAAACGATCTGAACTTTTCTTCCCATTTTGAACAACTTCAACTACATAGTTGTCAATATTAATTTCTGCTTGGTAGTGACCCGGCCTTTCGTCCCTCAACGATGCGGTCATCTTCGACACCCTCTACAATGCACGAGAATTGTTGAAACCACCACAAGATTGAAGAAGAGAGGCACAAATCGGGGGGGGGGGGGTTGATCCATCATGAATCGGATTGAATTTTGGTTGTGGATTATGTGAAACATTTTGTAACACATTCGGCGGAGAGATCATGATGGGGGTAACGCTAACTCCGAGCTGCGAGGTAAATTTTTGCCATCTGCTCCAATGGAAAAAATTTACCTCGCAGCAGCTCGGAGTTAGAGCTACCCCTGTGATGATCTCTCCGCTGATTGAATGGTTCCTCCACCCTGTGAATTAATGTAGGCCTCCCATTCCTCCAATCTGGGAAACATGTCTTCCATCCTTCACAGGTGTAAAGTCGAGATGGAATTAATGTACCATACGCATTAAAATTGCCATTGTTGAGATTTATGCAAAAAAATCCATGCTGCTCTGCAACAAATCGAGGTCAAAATCTGACACCTCCAGAAGGCAGTGTTGCCTTCTTTCCACCTCCATCCACATTAATTCCATCACGATATTAAAGCACCACTAAAATAATCACATTACGGGTCAAACAGTGGTTGATGATCATTGCCAAACTTTTAGCTCTGAGTGACGATAAGAAAATGGTAAAACAAAAATTTGGCTTTGAAACGAGTCTATTGGAAAATATTTTGTCTCAAAATGGAATAATGCTCGGAAAAATACGCAAAAAATTGATGATCTGTTCACAAAATGCTGGAGCCTCTCTCAACAACATTACTTCCATTCCAGACATCCCAAACAGATACATGAAAAATTCAAATAAGGGGGATTTCAGGATTGTCAAAAAAGATTGAAAATAATATGTTAGGTTTTTATGTGCAAAACTTTGCTGGTTCCAATGGTGCAATCAGATTTCTGAAATTCCACGTTTTAGAAGTTATGGATTCAAACGCGAAGACTCCTAAATGTGTTCTAATGCTATTGCGTAATCCATCGGTAAATGTTCTCTTTCAGGAAAATCACTGTTGCACAGAAAGGAAGAAGTTAAACCAAATTTGACCCTCCTCGCCGAATCAAGAGCATTTTTACATAAGCATGTCAAATTTCAACATTTGTAGTCGCTCATAGGCCGAGATATGGCATAAAAAGTACGACGGATGCCAAAATGAGTTTTTCGATGTTGAAAAGTCACCGCTTCGCAAATCTTCAATATTCTCGGAACTGCGGTATTTCATGTTTGGTGAAGTTTTGAATTTGAATGCTCTACCATGGCTTTTGAACAACATAGAAGGTGAAAAGTTCGTAAAGTTATGTAAAAAGAGTCCCGAGTTGGCTGGAATGTCTCGTGGTGTAAAAGTGCATATTTTATGTCGTGGTGTTCACAATTGCATTTGCAAATTATGGCAGTCCTTTTTCGCAGCTTTTTTACTTGTGAAAAACTTTTTTTATTTCTGGAGCCAAAGTGAAATTGGGCATCAGTATCCTGACATTTCTAGTCAAATTCAAACTGAATTTTGGTCAC
>JASGXE010017130.1:0-13319 GCA_030068105.1 Sinentomon sp. SZTP_YWyxl
AAAAAAAAAGGCAATCATCAATGTGAACAGCTAGGTTCATCATGTGCCAGGGAAGGGGAAGGATATGGGAAGGAAACGCGACCGTCGGCTGCATTATCGAAAGGAGGGGTAAAGGGAAAAGGAGGGGAAAGGACTGCGAAGAGAGATCATCGGAACGTCATTTAAAGCCGGCAAGTTGGCAAGACACCTTTGCTCTTTTTGCTTTCATCTCTGGCCGAGGTCGTTCGTTTTCTTTCGAAAGGTTTAGTTTTCTAGTGTTTTTTCTTTTATTTAATGAAATAATTATTGTTTTTTTTTGCTAGGGGCTCTAATTTATTATTTTCATATTTTTTTTTCTTACATGTTTCCAACATGCAAGAACAGAAGTTCCTGTCCCAAAAATGCATTTGGAAATAATGTTTTTAAACTGGTATGTACCGGTTCATCTATACCATACCATTGTGTAGTCGTTGCATTTCGCAAGTTTAGAAATAGGCCTGAAAAAGCAGCAGATTGTCCAGAAACACTTGTTCAAGAAAGCTGTTCAAGACACAGCTTTGTGCAATCATTTTGTTTTGAACAATCCGATTTTTTTTTATAGTTTTAAACATGTTTTTATCTAGAATAAAAACAGAAAAAAAATCTTCAAAAAACCAGTTTTCTGGATCGTTCACATCTGCAAAGAAAAAAAAAAAACGGAGAAGCCCAAATGCAAACTGGACTGCAATGAAATCTTCCGGCAAAAAGTGACCAATGCGGAGGTGTTGAGGTTTTGTCTGCGTTTCTCCCATTTTGAGTGTTTTGAACTTCCACGCGGCTTATTTTCCTTTACGTAGCATTTCAAGCCAAATTGAAATTACTCATCCTAAAAGCGCTTAGGTATCATTAACTTAGGTACCTACCTACCTAGGTGGGCAGGTATTTTGTGCCCAGCATTATTCTAATTTGATCCCATTTTCCTTTTTTAACAACTGTAAACATAGGCCTAAATGCATTTTTCATTGGTTTACATGATTCGACAACTTGGTAATAAATTGTAGGTAGGTAATTGAATTGCTTTTGGATCTTTGGGTTTTGCAACATAAAGTAGGCTACACTGACAAAATTACCTAGGCTGGCAACGTGTCTTCATGGCAACTTTAGGGAAGGTAAATGGATCCTGTGTAGGTACCAAATGCGAGTGTAAATTTTTGCTCGAATGAATTACCTACTGACCTCGGCCTACAGTGCATATTTCTTTTGAACTTGTTTTCATTTTTTTTACATTTTAGGCACATTATCCAAATTGTAGGCTTGATTTTAGACCGGGTTGGTCTGGAAACTTGCATTGTGTCTTTGCAGAATGAAGGCATTTTTGAAAAACAGCAAATCTGCTGAGGGTAGTGACGTCCACCGTAAAGCTCCAGAAAAGAAAAAACGTGAGAGAGGTCCTGTGCCATGGGTGGAGAAATAGTAAGTTTTCCTTCGAAGGTGCATTAATTTTTCATTTTTAAGCCTGCCATGTCACTCCATCGTCATCGTTTGATATTGTGATACACTCCCCGACTTTGGGGTTTGCATACAAATGTAAGCCTGTGCATTTTTTTTTTTTTTTGAATAGAAATGATTTTTATTAAATCAAATGAATGAAAAAAAAACTGATTTATGGAAAAGAAAATTGCATGGATTCCAAATCGTGGGAAATCATACATAGGTATATGTCAAGAGATTGTGCTGAGGTTTATCACATCATCATGCAAGTTTCTGAGTTGATGGTACCTACCTTTTTGTCTTGTATCTTATTGTCTTGTTTGAATTGAGTTGTAAAAGTTTCTGAAGTGAAGTTACAGGATGACTTAGGCGTTTCAGTAAGGCAGTCAATAAAGCAGCCTTTACTGCAAAGCACTTGAAACTCAATCGCACACAGTCTCAGCTATGAAATGAACTTCCATTTATCAAAACATGCCGTTGGCATCTGGCCATGGCCACAGCTGCCAGAATTTAGGCATTGTTGTTTACACATTGAAAGGTCCGATTGTTTCAGATGTATTGGGCCCATGCTGTCCTACTACCTATTGTTTGGTTTTTGTTGCATGTTTCTGTGCTTTTTGGAATGGTGATTTTCAATCGGTTTTTTAGCAAAAAACTATCTTTAGCACAGAAATCAAAGTTTCGTTGAATTTTCATTTCTGGCAGCATGAAATGTTCTCCTTTTGTTGGCCGATGTAACTAAAAAAGGGAAAAAAAGATGTGGGTGTCTTTTTTCACATCTTGATTTACACTCCTGTTGATTTCCAGCCGTCCGAAGACCATCGATGAGGTGGCGCAACAAGATGAAGTAGTTTCTGTCCTGAAGAAATGCCTCGAGGGAGCTGACTTCCCACACCTGCTCTTCTATGGACCACCTGGAACTGGAAAGACCAGCACCATACTTGCCGTTGCTAGGCAACTGTTTGGCAGCGACATCTACAAAGATCGCATTCTAGAGCTGAATGCATCTGACGAGAGAGGTATCCAGGTCATCCGGGATAAGGTCAAACGGTTCTCCCAGTTTACAGCTTCCGGGACACGGCCTGAGTTAGTTTCATTGTGGTGAATTCTTTATTTCTGATTTTTTTTTTCATTCTAATTTAGCGAAATTAAGGAGAGCTTTTGTCAGGTAGCATAGAGGTGTGTGGTCTTGGCTCAGCTTGACCCTCAAATTTGAATATTGATTCATTTTGGTGTTAGTTTACCCATGGAAATAGTGCATCAGTACGACCTCTTTCAAATAATGATTTCTTTGCAGAGGGATTTTCTGTTCCCTTGTGGTTGATCCAGTGTCAGGAATTGCCAGAAATGCATACCTACCCACTACCATGGACTTCCTTCTCATGTGGCAACTGATGGAAGTGTAATATGGGGACAGACAGAAATGAAGTTGTAATTTCGGAAAATTTGATTAACCATGCCTTTCATTTTTTATTGTGTGGGTATAATCGAAGATGCTGTGAATGCCATCTATCTCTTCATGTATGGACCTACCGTCACGACCTATGAATTGGAGTTTGAATAGGGCCTTATCATCTCCCAGAATTATTGTTGGTCAGCTTCTCAACCAACAACGGAGCTAACATTGGTCGAATACCTGACTCCCAACCTGCAACAGTAGGCACCTACTTAAAGGCAACTGGACCATGGCACCTCCGCTTCAGATCAATTGCATTCCGAATAGGTACAGACCATGATGAGTGAGTGAGAATGTTTAGTCTTTACTTTTCAAAAATTTTCATCCGGTAATGTGAATGACACTTTGCATTGACTTGAGAGAGAAGTGTGCATTTTGGCAAATACCATTCACAGCATCTTAAAGTTCGAAGCTTAGGTTATTTGTATAGTGGCGGCAGAATTAATGTGCCCACATTTGTGTTTTTCCCATTTCGGCTACCTGTTGCCTCCGAAACTTTTTTTCTTTCTTTTTATTCTTATGCAGGCGGTAGAAATTGAAACGCCAGATTTCAACAAACCGTTCTAGCGGTGTCAGAGATTTTTACCTCGGTTACAAAAGAGGAACTTCAATTTCTCCAGTATAAAATTTTTGTCAAAATCTAGACGGTTGCAATTTTTTCATGTATGAGTAGGTACATTAATTCTGCCGCTGCTATACAACAGGCCACATGGCTTGTGTCCTGACCCTTGGTGGATCTTTTGCTGTGCTGATTTCAAAAACTTTGTTTGACATCCATCATTTCCATTTGCTTTTCAGTGGTAAACCATGCCCAGCATTCAAATTGATAATCCTCGACGAGGCCGATGCCTTGACGTCTGCAGCTCAGTCAGCATTGAGAAGGACGATCGAGAAGGAGACAAAGACAACACGTTTCTGCCTGTTGTGTAACTACGTCAGCCGAATTATCGAACCACTGGCATCGAGGTGCGCAAAGTTCAGATTTAAACTCATCGGTAAGATCATCCGATTTGCTTTTTGCCTTTCTGAAGACTGCAGTGCTTAAATTGTAAAATAAAAACGGCCGGCTCCCAACATTTGAAAAGGGCAAGAGAAATTTGAAAAGGGCTTTTGGGCCCTTCGGTTGTCGGACATTTTATGTCGTATTTCAAATTGATATGGGGTCTCCCCCGAAAAAAATAAAGAAGACATTCCTTAATTCTATTCTTCCCTTCCTCTTCTGGTTTCTTACAGTATTCAAATTCCAGAAAGGTGGCGAAATGCACATAGGAGCAAGGGCTGCCACCTCTCAAAAGAAAAAGGGCAGCCGGCTCTTGGAGCCTGCTCAATTCAAGCCATGGAAGACTGTAAAGACCCTACGGAGTACGGACGGACTCAATCATCTTATTTTACAGAGATCCATCAACGAAAAGCTATAATCGTCATTGAAAAACCACTTTCTCCCTCCAGTTGCGTTGTTCTGTGGATATTTGGCTTCTTGAAGCTCTGTCGAGCATGTTCTGTTCAAAGGAAACCTGTCAAATTTGAAATTAAGCCTCATACGTGTAAATGCTCATTTTGAGAACACTATGGTACAAAGCTGGCAGTCTTTATCTCCGAATTCACCTGGAAACATGAACTCAAGTTTAGTGCCTGACTCTTGAGGGTTTCCGCCCGTGCGACTTACGTACATCTTTTCCAGGCTGGTTTCTTCGTTATGGCATGCACGAACATGTTACACCTAATTGATTTTTTATTTGGCGAAATGTTTGGTTTTTCTTACCACAATTCGCAATGTTGCATTTTCTTTTTCAGGGGACAGTATCCTGCTGAACAGCCTGTCCGAAATTGCTAAAAATGAGAATGTGCAGGTTAATGATGCCATCCTTCGTCTGATCATCGACACGGGCTGTGGAGACCTGAGAAAATGCATCACCTTTCTCCAGTCGTATTCAAGGCTGCATTGCAGTGCAGATTCTGATGCCGGAGATGGGGATATTGAAAGCGAAATCCTCAGCATAACAGGTGTAAGTTGATTTTTCCGAATTCTTTTTTCTTTTCCTTGTCCAAGACTTACCTTCCAAAGTGATGTCAGTGTTTGTTTCGTCGCATTTGCGGTAAGCTTTCCCCAACATTCCTGGCATTTGCAACTTACCTGCATTTTTGGTGTCGTGGGACAGATGAAGATGCACTGGATGCTGGCGGTGGTGCATGGCTTGACAGCAAAGATAAATTGTTTTTCGACAATGAGGAAAGAAATTCCACACAGATTGAAAAAAATTGTTTTCAGTGTGGATGAAAATTAATGATGTCTGAGTTGAACTGTGTGATGAAAGCCTATGAGGGCCATTCATAGTTCATGAACATGTGTGGTTCTCTGAGAGGCACAGGCAATCCGAATCTTCCAGGGTCATCTCAATTTCCTTGTGATATCGGTTATTTATTAGTCAAGTTTGTTTTAGTTCTTGCTTAGCCAATTAAAGGGGCGCCAACCAAAATTGACGTTATTTTTTTGTTCTTTGGTATTTTATTTAGGTAATTGTTGTTTGTTAGTTGTTGCAAAAGCATTGTCACATTTAGTTGTTTTCAGAATTGGGTTATCTCTTACAGTTTGTTCAGATCGTGACCGAACGTGAAGAGAGAAATACCTATTCGGGAGCGTCGAAATGTCTAACTTTCACTTTATTTTATTTTTCTCCGTTTTGGTTCTCGCGTGACTTTGAAATGTTTCACTTGCTGTATCTCGAGAGAGTATTTATGTGAGAACGGTCAAATTTGTAAACCAGAATGAAAAAAAATGTGCACTTTCAAGAGGATGGAAATTTGCAGTGCAAAACCACACGCATACCAAAATAGCTCAGTCTGTCAAGAAATGTCGATTTTGGCATTTTGGGTGGACCCCACCCAAAGAAAATGTTGCATTATTCTGCAACATGCATTCCCATTTCCCATCCTTCTTTATCAAAGGTTGTTCCGAGTTCCTTACTGAAGAAATATTTGAAATATTGTAAAAGTGGATCCTACGAGAATGTCGAGTCTTTCCTGTCATCACAGATTGTTGCACAAGGGTATTCTATCTCACAGGTAAGCCAAGTGCCATGTGCTCTTTAGTTTGTTGCCATTTTTCAGTTTCTTTTTGGAGTTTTCCAGGGATTTGTTTTTTGGCAGGGATTCTTTCGCACACTGGTACATTTTTATCGTCCGCCACAAAAAACACTGGCTCAGCAGAAGCAGAAAACGCTTGGTGTTTTCTTCAACCGGGGGTACCGAGTAGACCCCAGGTCAAAAACTACATGCAGCCGGAGGAAGGCCAATCTAATCATCTGCGACAGTGAAAACGTCGATTCCAGACAAGCAAACGTGGTTCAGGACCACAATCTTGGCCAAAAATTCCCTTGGCCAATGCAAAAACAATCGGGGCCCAGGACAATGACCGCACAAACACAAGAAAAATAACGCCAGCTGCCCATTTCTTTCTATTTCTAACTGCACACAATACCGGAAAAATTTGAACAAAATAGATCATCAAACAAAGGTACACTTTCATTGATATATCAGATTTCCAACTAGCCAAATAGCGAACTTGACCACTTTGTTTTATTGGGAGACTCTTGCAAACAAAGGATGCAAAATGGTGAATTGCTATTTTCCCTTTCCAGTTCCTTGACCAGTTGTTCGATTCTGTGATGAAGGATATGACCATCAATGACCTGCAGAAATCACCCATCCTTGAGAAATTGGCCGTAAGTTCCACAAGCTTCATTTAGTGTTTGGAAAAAATGGTATTTTGTCGAAGTTGATGTGAAAAGAGCTTGGCATCAAGAAAAATAAATCTGTTTCCAGGTGAGGTGATGTGGAAAAATACCTCTGATTTTGACCTCAAGCTCGCAAAAGCCACCTGGACTTTGGGGGGCATGACGTGGGACCGTCGACGAGCAAAGGTGACTTGTTCGCGTCCGACGATCGGGGGGAGGGGTTCGGGGAAGGGGTGTCCTCCTCCCCGAAAGGGAAGAAATTTTGAAAAAATGGAACCTCAAATGATGCACAAAATGCTCAGTTTTTCAAAAAAGCAACGTTTTTTACAATAATTGCTTCAGAAATGAACAAACAAGTTTTGCAAAATTTTTGGAGGGGACGAATTCACTCAGAAAATATTGGAGGGGACACGTCCCGTCTGTCCCCCGGCTTTTGCGCCCCTTTTTGACCTACTGTGGACACCGAAATGTGCATTTTTGACATTTGCCGTCATGTCTGAGGAATGAACTGTGCCATTGCTGTGTCATTTGGCACCGAGTGTCTTTGTGAGATCGGCGTATCTGTGTAGTCCCCCTGTTTACAGATCTACACTTTTGTGCTTTTCTTGCATTTCACAGTTCAAAACAGCTCTGCAAGAGTGACAGAAATAAGGCTGTTGTCAGAGGAGAATATTTTTGTTTCAAACGCGTTCAAGCTCCACTGAGCATGTTGGTCCACTCACTCGATCCTCTCAGTGATCTTCAAAATTTAGTTCAACTGTTCATCCAAATTTCCATCTCTTATTGAAATTCCAGAGATTTCGGAAATGTCAAGAATAGATTCAGAGAAATTGAATGACTAAATTGATGCCATTTAGATCTCGGTATCAATTTGAGGCCTGGCATTTCGGGGGTGTCACACCCTCGTTGACGAACAACTGAACTCAGACAAAGGACTGAGTTCTATCATTTTGTCAACCATGGTGCGATACCCACGAACGTCAACTCAAATTGTTTCGGTGGAGGTCTGAATAGCGTCTGGTTAGCAGTTTAATATCTGTGAATTCTCCAACTGTCAACGCCTTGCCATGTCAATATTCTTTCGTAGCAACTGTTTCCCTCAAGTAGGTGCAAATCTTCGAGCACGGTGCAATTCTTCTCTGATGTGGCCTGTTTTTGTGTTCCCTGTCTCCTTTTTTTCAGTTGGTGGACAATTGCCTGTCTGATGGTGCAAGCGAATATTTGCAAATCATGGATCTCAGTTGCTGTATCATCAAACAGTTGAGCAGCAGCCACAGCTGAAGGTAACTCCGGATGCACAGGAAGGAACTCCACTTGAGTTCTGCTGCTTTTGAATGCTTGTGTTTTTTTACTTGCCTTTATCATCATCTCTTTCAATAAAAATGGTTTTCGTACATTTTGTGTATGGAATCTTGTCTGAGTTCAGTCTGACTGATGATGTGTCCGTCCAAATTGATCTCAAGGAGTGAGTGCAAGTTTCTTTTCATTGTTCTTGTGTAACAGAAGTGACCAAAGACAACTCCATTGGTTCATCATACGGAATGTTGAGGACTAATTTTTGGCATGCACAATAAATTGTAAAGCAGAACTCTCAACCTCACAACTCAGGAGCAAGCGACATAATTTGCCATTATGGGCCAATGGCTCGGCAGTACCTTGTTTCACACCTTGGCCTTACAAGAACAATGCCCCATAATCATAGCCCAACTACTCTGCATTTTAACAGAAATGAATCCCATTGAGAAATGAAGAGTTTTTACTGCCTCAGCCTTAGTGGAACCAATGCCTGTGCTCTTTGGCTATTTCAAAAGCATGATGGTAGGGGGTGAAGTTTGTGTACAGTTGTGAGAAAATTACTCGTGCCATAAGTACATGCCAGTTTTTCGATCGTATTCAAAGAAAACTGGGAGAGTAGTGTGATTTCAGATTCAAGAAATCGGATTTTGTTGCACGGAAATATGCATCAAATCAGTGATGGATTACCAATTTTGATGGGATCGAGATTTCCCCAAAAATTCGAGAGAGAAAAGAGATCAAAATGTGGTACAATTAATTTTCTCACCGCTGTACAACAAAATAAAAAACTAGCCAATAATAATCTTGACAGGCATAAAGTTGCATTTATTTTTTTTTTTAATTTTTTTTTGCTATATCAAATGTTTTTCACTGCATGTCAATGAAATAATATATTCCTAGAGACTAATATAACAAAAAAGAATGCTACCTACAAAATTAATGAATCGGAAAATAAAATTAAATAACAAAAACAAATTAAGACCTCAGAAAGGGGAAAATGCTGCCCGTTCTTTGAAAACACAACTCCTTGGTGATAACTTGATAAATCAGCATCAAACACTCATACCAGGATTAAATTGCGTCGAGGAGTAAATACTAAATTTGACTGCCTGCCTCACATTTTTTGAAGCGGTGGGGCAGACGACCACATTTACGCCTCGGTGCAAATTAAACCTTGACTTGAACTCCCCACGACCAGGAAATCAATTTCAACATCTACTGCATCCAGATAGGGTGCATTTTCTACCTGTCCTCTTTTTCAAGTTACTCTCATTTTTTCACATGAATTCAGAATTTCTCATTTCCTTTTTGGTCATTTACTTCAATTTCAATGGTAATCACACAAACACAAAGATAGCTTCATTGTTGTCACCCTGCCTGGGTGAGTTTAATGGTTTCCTCTCTGCAGTGACAAAAGCACTTGAAACCTGCTGACCTTCCGAGGTTCCACCCAATCAGAGGGACTGATCCAAAGTTGAAATGAAAACTAGACTTTCACAGACATCTCCTCTGCAGATGGAACCGCAAACAAGACGACACCTAAATGGCAAAAGGGCCTAAGTCACATTTTGGCCAAAATGGGTTTATCGGTGGAAATTGTAGCTTGCATGGTTTCCCAGGTACTGGCAAAAGGGCCTAAGTGTGCTGTGCTTGGTTGTGCCTCAGCATCCAATTGACAAAGGGCCTTTGTGTTTTTTCATGTTTTCAAGTACTGGCAAAAGGGCTCAAGTTCATGTTGTTTTTTCAGCCAGTGAATGGCAAAGGGGCATATGTCCGGACTTATGACCTTCTGCCATGCTTCATGAAGTTATATCTGAAAGCGCCACTGGGCATAAGTCCGGACATGGCCCTTCTGCCATGCTTTGCAAAGATGGGTCAAATGTGAAAATCCTTGCTCTCACATCGGGAATTTTGATATTGTTCTGTCATCATTCGTTGATTTTGTGGTTTTCTCAGGTATCTTCCTGACGTGCTTTACATAGGTGTAAGAAACCTTAGAAACTGTTTGAGGAACATGACAGAAATCATGAGCTGGAAAGCTCCTGCACAGTTTCTGCTCAGTATCTTTCAGCCTTGCCTAGTGGGATTGACTGCAAGGCTGCTCTGCATTTATTGTCTTGTTGCAGTTACTGTTCTTAATCCCTCAAACTTCTCTTTCTTTCACCCAGGAAAAAGGCACTAGCTAAATAATTGTCTGTGTTATTAAAATAATGAATGACTCGCATGAGTGCAGTTCAGGGAAGTTGGTCGAAGGGGCCGCAGATGTCCTCAATGCCGCAAATGTTTTGTTTGGCCAGAAATGGAGGGGAAACGAGAAGTGAACGAAATTGGGTCGTGCATTCTGCGTTACCTCCAGAAGCTCGACGAACAGAAGATTGCTACCCATGTTACCCTACACTGTGACTCCTGCCCTGGGCAGAACCTCAATCGGCCTATTTGGGCTATGCTTTATTATGCCTGCCAGAGATTTTCCCACATTCAAGTTGTCGAGATAAAGTATCTCGTTCCGGGCCACACTATGATGACAGCCGATTCGGTGCACGCTTGCATCGAAACCTTTGTGAAGGGCAAGGAAATATGGGGGCCCTCCGAGTGGAAAACAGCCATAGTCGCCATAACCCTTTTCCATATGAGGTAGTTTCGATGTCTCATGCCGACTTCGTAGATTTGAAGCAGTTGCAGACTACCATCCTTCCCAATTCTACATTAAGCAGCACGAAAGCCCCAGTGCCATGGAGATCTGTCCGTCGTGCAACTTTCCGTCCGGAAACCAGCTTCCAGGTACACCTGCAATACATTCCTGACCAGGTGACTACTCTAGCTGTTCCAGTCACTCGGAGGCTACCGTTGAGTTTGAAACCTGCATACACAGGGCGTTTGCCAATAGCAGCTGCCAAGTACGAAGACCTGATGAAGTTGGTTCAGAAAAGCATTATCCCTGCGGACTTTCACCAGGAATACTTGAATATCCCCCATTCTTCGAGCCAGCCTGATGTATTAGATGAGACTGATGATGACATTTAGTGAATTGGGCACTTTGTGTTGTAGACAGTTTGTGAAGAAGACAGTCTGAGTAGAAGAATGATTGTGAAGAAGACAGTGTGGCTGCGAAGGAGATGGACACTGTGCGTTGTTGAAGACAGTTTGTGAAGAAGACAGTTTGGCACCAAAGGAGATGGTTTTTTTTTTTTTTTGAAGCAGTCATTCTGCAAAGTGGACAGCTTGAGAAGAAGACAGTTTTTTTCGCAAAAATTCTTTCTTTCAAAGTGTATTTGGTAAAATTTGCACTTGAATATTTTACTTTGTAGTCGTGAGCTTGCTTAAAACGAGAGAGCTGCCAAAATGGAGTTTAAATAACCAGCGAAATGGACCCATTTCTCATTGTAATTTTAGCCGGCAAATGGCAAAAAGGCCCAAGTATGACATAAGTCCTTTTGCCATTTTTGAAAAAAGCACCGCACTGCATATTGCACTGCTTTGCCAAAAGGGCTTAAGTCATAGACTTAGGCCTTTTTGACAAGCCAAAGGCCTGATTTTTTAAAAATCAAGAAAATGGCAAAAGGGCAAATGTCTTGCTAGCAAGCCAGCAAATGAAGCAATGGACACCCAGAGACTGCCAAAAATCCAGCTGGGCCCGCACAGTAGTTCCTCCAAATCAAATGCAACGACTGCTGAAATTTTGGGACAAAAACAAAAAAATGCATTTCCTGAGAAAAGTGGAAAATAGGGCTTGGGCCCTTCTGCCATTTAGGTGTCGAAGGAGCAAGATTCGGAAGCTGCGTAGAGAGAACCTTCACATTCAATGCGAATACGAGTAACTGCATGTTTTTTAACATGCATTAGCAAGTTCTCTTCCTTTCTTCCAGTGAACAAAAACAGAATTCCTAACGCAGACATCCTGAACACGACCACATTATCGAAAGGAATCCATGTCCTTTACCAACCAACACCCTGCAAACCTTTTTCTTCCCCCCTGGAAGAAAAAGGCTAACAATGCCAAAGATAAATTTCTGTGAGAGGAGAGATTTTTGCCCCGCTTGAGCCAAGCAAAAAGAGTAGAGAACGTCCTGGAAAGAATGCTCCAAAGAAGGCTCATTTTGTGGTCCTTCCTCCATTCAATCAGGAGAGGGAGAGAGGGGGTGGTTAGAATCCTGACCCTTGGGGGTTGAACTTTGCATTCCGACCGTTCGGGTTGACTCCACCCTGCTGCTGCTGTTGCTGCATCTGCCTCTGAAGGTGGGCCACCAGCGCATTCTGGCTCATCCCTCCACCCGGACCCCCTCCCTGCTGCTGTGGTGGAACTCCTACCCCTCCCCCACCTTGCGGTCCTCCCCCTGGACCACCTCCCTGCTGCTGTTGCTGCATGGCCAACATCTGTTGCTGCTGACGGAGTCTGGCTTGTTGCTGTTGACTCATCATGACGTTGTTCTGCTGTTGCACCGATCCAGGAACACCGACCCCACCACCCTGCATGTTGTAGTTCATGACACCGCCTTGTGGGCCGACAGGTGGCCTGCCACCTCCAGCCACCATCGGGTTCATCATGGCATTGTTTGCACCGGGCTGGAAAGAAAAGAAAGAAAACGGAGGCAAAAAGGTGTGCAGCGACTGAATACTGCCAATGCCAGCATCCATTCTCAGCTGCGTCGCAACGCTCCTGTTCAGGAGGATATTGTACCAGCAAAGCAGGGAAAACTAGACGTTCCTACATTGGATCATGGGTGTCATTTTTGTTTCTCTGTCTGAACATCCCCCTGTGAGAATGCCTGCAGCCATGGCGAGGCACGGCTCAACCATGATACCATGACATGTACACTCATAGAAACAATACTGGACTCCCATGATCCAATGTGTAGGTACTTGAACTAAGGGAGTCATTATTGTTTCTGTTACTGTACAGTGGCGAGAAAATTAATTGTACCACATATGGTGTTCTTTTTCGAATACTCGGGTAAAACCGAAATTCCATCGACGTTGGCTTCCCATCATTGATTTGACGCATATTTCCGTGCAACAAAATCCCATTTTTTGAGTCCGAAATCATCACAGTTTGCACAGTTTATTGTGAAAGATCGAAAAATGGCAGAGGTACAAGTAATTTTCTCGCCACTGTACACCATGCACAGGAACAAGAATATCAGAGACAAACTCACACCTTGGGCATCCTAGGGTTAATGTTGCAAGACAATACAACATTTCGCTCCGACAACGTTAAGCTTCTTCGGGCCAGCCAGAAAAGCAACAAAGAATTAAATTATTGTCCACTTCGGGCCAGCTTGTCTTACAACATTAATTCATCATTCGGGAGTATTTCTAGTTTTGCCGAAGAAGGTGCACGTTATGGGAGGGAAGCGTTGCATCTTCTCGTGGAATGATTAAAAACA
>JASGXE010017132.1:0-10469 GCA_030068105.1 Sinentomon sp. SZTP_YWyxl
TGGCAATGTGAGCCAAATTCAATCCAAATGACCGGAGTGACCAAATCAACCGGAATCAAACATGACCGGAGTGACCAAATTGTCAAACTCGCGATGTGAAGGTTCGTTTAGGTTTAGTAAGAATCGAGAGTATGTATTGATTTAGGTTAGGGTCAACAATATTGGAATTATTCATTTCAGACAAGAATGTTATCGTTTTGTATTAATTTGAAACCTTGCACATATGTGTAAATTGATAGCTTATTAATAATGTAAATAGAAAGTTCATTTGAGTTATAACATCCATCTTGTAACACTGCTGTGTGCATAAAATGCTGGACTGGAAGTGACTGCTATCTTGTGGTCACTAGGCTGTAAAAGAAGAAAAAACGTTCAGGAATTTATGCCAAATTATCCATGGATAAATTGTAGGCTATGAAGTTTTTAATTTCAGCCGTGTGCAAAAAAGTTTTGATGCTCAAATTTGGTGCAAGTTGAGTACCTACTAAATCCTGGCAAGATCTAAGCTCAAACTTCGGCACTGCTGCTGCGGATTATCCTCCAGAGCAGATATTGTACTGTGGCGCAAGCTTGATGCGATTTTGGATTTTTTCAGATTTTTCGAAATTCTTGGTCTTATTTGGCAATTACTTTGGCTCGGGTCTCAAAAACAGTAAAGTTAGGATGGGATTCATCGCGGACTTTAGTTCAATGTTTTATATATAAACTTCAATTTCACACTGAACAAGCCAGGCTTTTGGTTCACTTAACAATCCATGACCATTCATTCCTGTGCATATTATTTGCCAGCTGTTCGGAGGGAATTTTGATCACCAATGACCAAATTCCTTGTTTTGTTTCATCCACTTTCCAAATATCACAATCAATTTGTAATTCGATGGGAACACATCAAATTATGACCAAAAATGAAAAACACAGACAGTCAAAGAGCTGCGTGAATTTTTGTTGAAAGTTGGGAAGACGCGACCACAGCACTACCTACGCTGAAGCGATATCACCAAAATCGGCAAGTGGAGTTAGTTGGACAATCTAGTGTATGCGCTGAATGTGCGTGACTCGTTTTTATTATTATATGTTTCTAACTTGTTATACCCTCCCATGCTGCTATTTTTTATCTTAACCTGAATGTGTCCCTTGTAGGGATTGCAACGGATGCAAATTTGCTGTTATTTTTCTCTTCGCATTCCAATATTTCCAGATCTTGTACTTTGTCTCTGCGCTCTGTTAAATACACCAGATCATCCATCATCAAGCTTTCTTTACTGCTTATTCACTGAAGTTTACTAATTAATAATTACCATAAAACCAATGCCATACTCCTGTAAGTCTGAATTTTCTTAGAAGTTTATTTTTTTCCTCTGAGGCTACCTCCACACATCGGAATTGAATAACGGGCTGATGTCTTGAAGATGAAATTTGTGATATGCCGGAGCTTTTCCCGAAGAGACCGAACCTCATAAAGGTGCATCACGACTGCAATGACATGCAAGATGTGGTCCCTGGGCGTGACAACACGTGATGGGTGAAATTATTGATACGTGATGAATTAAATTATTATTGATACCTTACAGAGGGAGCTTTGCACAAATTATAATTGCTCCTTCAGTATAAAATATTCAGATCTTGACTAAATTGCATGATGCTATTGTCAGCCAGACCAGAAACCAGCAACTTTTGACGCACTTACAACTCGACTACGGTACTCCACTTCACACGGAGACATCACGTCGTCCATTGAGTGAGTGGGTAGACCCATCTCTCATCATAGGTCGTTCCAGTGACCTGCCGTGCTCTGCACGGATGATGCCTTTAAATTGATTGACTAAATTGTTTCATTACGGTCTCTCAAAATTCGGTTTTCTGATTTTTGATGGCACCAAACGTATATGTATTTTAATTCCATCAAAATTGTCTTGATTGAAATTTCCATCAGTTGCGGAAGAACAACAAAAAGACAAATGGCGGAGAGAAGAGTCCGGTGGAAAACAACTTGGGTGGAAATTTCGGTGGTGGAACAAGCTTGACTTTCACATTGGGTTGCAATGCATGACTGGGAATGTTTATGAAAGTCGAGAAAATTTGTCACATTCTCATTCGGGCGAAATTTTTTTTTCTATAATTATTTATAAATCACAAGAAATTAATCCATCGGCGAACACAGCCGGATTTGATAATCACAACTCCCATCCCCCACCATGTCGAAAGGATAAGTACAGATAGAACGCATGTGAAAGAATAACGTCAAGAGTACGTTACTCAACCCGAGTGAATGATTGAAATGGCACATTTATTGGACTTACTCATTAGTACAAACATACAAATTAGCACAGAAGTGGTTTTCTACTGGATCCTCTTCTTTGCTGAAAGATTTTGAGTTGTATTAGATGAATTGAAAAATCGGTTAATTCATGTAAAATTCACACTTCATGGAAACTGAAGACCGGCGGCGGAGGAACAATTTTCCTCTGTGATGATATGACATGGACTCCCAATTTGGAAAACTTTCTTGAAAAGATAAATAAAAAACATGAAAAAACAAACCATGAAAAAACATAGATACGAGTACATTATCTCGTACATGATGAATCCAACAGAAATACCTCTCTCCCAGAACCCAAATATCAGTTTTGCCAAAATTGAATCTTTTTCCAGTATCGTGTTGTCGAAACCGAAAATCAGTATTGGTGCAAATGGGTTAAAAACAGTGCTTAAATTGAGCAGGCTCCACCGGGCTCCGAGAGCCCGCCGTCCCTCGATGCACCGGCTCCCGGAGCCGGCGAAAATATTGCATTAAGGGAGCTGGATGCCCATTTTTGGTGGACAAAAAGGGTAAATATGGCTGTTTGTCTAACAAAATGTGCAATTTTATGCACATTTCAAGAAATGAATGCCCTTTTTGGGAATCCGTGCCCTTTTTTCGCTTCAGGGAGCCGACCGGAATTCCATCCCAATTTAAGCATTGGTTAAAAACTTTACTCATTGGAACGGTGTTTTGATAATGTCTTCTAAAAATTCACAAGCAGCTGTTTGCAATTTGCATTTACGAAGGCTGTCCAGAAAGTAGGTGCACTTTTGTCTACTCCGCAACGCAACCTTGAAGGATTTTGATGTTCATGGTATGAAAAGAAAGCTCGATTCTTCACCTTTTCAGAATGCTTTGAGCGAATTTTCTCGGGTCTCTCAAACTCTGATGATAGCATATGAGGCAGAGGTCACCTTTGTGCACTGGTCCAAATGAGGCACTTGTGCAGGCCATCACAATAAAGTTTACTGTTTCAAACTTCCTCAAAACTTGGGTCACAGGCATGGGAAGTTCACAGGCACTTGCATACTGTTAAATAGGACAATCAATTCTCTAGCAAAATGTCGATTCACGACCAAATGGGGCATTTTTAACAAAAGATTGAAGACTGTGTTCGAGCAAGAGCAATCTCAACGCCAAATGCCAACCATCAGCAATGATCATGTTCAATTTTTGCAAGATTTCAAAGATCAGGATAACCAAATGACCATGAATGATCTTGCCGGAACTTCTGGGATATTTTGGCCAACAGACGGACATATTATTCCAGAATAGAACTTCACACTTCACTTTTGTAAAGCAAATTTTGCCGATGTGTTCTGATTTTCAAATTGCAGCCAAATTTGGAGATTTTGCTTGGGATGATGGATTTCGTCGAATCCAGGGAGTGGTGTCAATGTTTTTTGGTCAGAATGTGCTTCCACACCATCCCAGTGGTACTCACTTTGCTTCCAGTGACTTTTTTGATTTCCCCGACTGGAGGAGTTTTTTGACGGGAAGGAAATAGAGAGGATGAAATATGCTAAAATGTCACTATTCCAGTATACCAAATGGGGCCCTGAAAAATGTATTGCTGACAACATACCACATCACATACAACGATAACAGAAGTGTCGCTGAATGCGCGAAGGGTGCATTAATAAGAGACTTGGGACATCTTGTCCAAAAATTCTTTTCATTTTTTTGTAGAAGAAAAAGTGCATCTAATTCTTGGACAGCCCTCGTATTTGCAATTTTAAAAATTCGTCAATGTTCACTTCAGCGATTTTCATCCAGAGAGATCTTCCCTTTCACAAACTGCTACTCCCACAAATACGATCGGATGTCAAGTTTTGCTGACAACCGGTCGTATTCCTCATTGCAACTCACCCTCAGGTTCAACTCAATAACCAATTCAACAGACAGATGCATTTTTTGCAGCAATGGAAATGGAATAAGTACTGTGCATAGAAATTAAATTTTCACAACACAAATCTATCCGTTGAATTGAGTATGTAATGAGTTGAAACGTGAGGGTGAGTTGCATTGGGGAATACGACCGAACGTTTCGACCTCTGGACAGGAGACTTTCAAGTCTGATGGATGTGATTCGCAGCCGCTGATGTTGTGCGACTCAAAATGTCGTCAGCAAAACTTGACATTCGATGCGACAAAGGCCTGAAATCAGGTAATTTATTACAGCGTTTGCGAAACGGATCGTGGTGCCAGACCCAATTTGACCAACTGCGTGTTGTAGTGATTTTTGAAAAACTCTGTACAGTGGCGAGAAAATTAATTGTACCACATAATATGGTCTCTTTTCTCTCTCGAATTTTCGGGGAAATCTCGATCCCATCAAAATTGGTAATCCATCACTGATTTGATGCATATTTCCGTGTAACAAAATCCGATTTCTTGAATCTGAAAACAACACAACTCTCCCAGTTTTCTTTGAAAGATCGAAAAACCGGCTGGTACTTGTGGTACGAGTAATTTTCTCGCCACTGTACATCAAACTCAAGTGATTGACTTGCTGGTAGCAATTAGGATACAGCACCAGCAAGTCCATTTACCTTGTAGTGCCATCTGCAAGTTTCAGAACCAATAAAAATTATTGAACTCAATATGCACTTATTTTTAAGTAAAAAGGAAAGGGGCCCCCTGATGTGAGTGTTTTACTTTGGGAATTATTTGCAGACCATTTTGGACGTCAATTTGTATTCAGGCACTGATCGAGTATATTTACAGAAATAATTGTGAAACAGAACTGTTCAGGCGATTTCTCGACCGCATCTCTTACTGACTAATTGCAGTGATTTCTTGCAGTGTAAATTTGAACCTTGTCTTCTGTGTAAATATAGGAAATTGGCAATTTTCCAAAACAAATTTTGTATCATTCTGTCAAAAATTTATTAGGGTTTGAAGCATTCACATTTTTGCAAGGAGAGCAGCTTCCGGTTAACGGGACAGTGCTAAAATGTATTTAATTTCGTTTTCAGTTTGATATGCTTTCCAGTACCCTAAACCGCAGTAGTTTGTGGTCTTTAGGTTCTGCTATGTTCCATCAAGGAAGTTACCTCTTCTGTTTGGCCGTTGAACGTATTTTTGCAGTGTGGCCTAAACACAAATTGTCGGATCTGATCCCTGGTCAAATACCCTCGTAGCAGGTAGTTTTTATCAACAATGTCAGCAAAGCATTCATGTGCTTGCCATTGATTTCAATGCCACTCATAAGTGGCATGGTTTTTTGCTTGCGTCAACCTTGAACGTCAGCAAATTGTTTGATGCCACGATTGTTCAGAGTTTTCATTTTTTCGATAACACCCCACCAAAATTGGCTTGACAATTGCACCCAGGCAATTTTAGTAGCTATTCATTCCTAATTTTTCTAAATTTCGGAAGGATTTCATGCAATGTTTTACCATTTCACCATTGCTCTGGATTAGTATCAGCTGCCAACCTGATTTCCTTTTGGAATGGAATACCTAATCAGTGTTGTAATGGTAAAATTTGTCCAGACTCATAAAACTTTTTCCCCGCACAGTCCGCGAGTGGAATGCACTTCCCTCCTCGGCACCCCTCTTTGCACGCTTACCATAGTGTTACCACGTGGATCTGTACCTAATCTAGTTTAGTTTGGTTGCAGCCCAGACCTCTCGCCCTCGTAGTCTTGCATATAATTTTGCTTTTGCGCCTATGCCCTAGTTCATTTTATTGTTTGACTTTCTTTTCTTTTACGATTTGTTTGACGTTCAACTTCAATGTTGAGATTTAAATAATAATAATAATAACTCTACCCAAATGCCAAATGGGTATAAAATTTAGCCAGACTATACGCCCGATCTAAAAGCATTGAACAATTTTCTATTCAGGTCATTCTGTTACTGCAGACATATTCCGTAGACTGCACTTAGTGTGGTGCCGTATGGCTTCCATTACACGACTGCCCCAATTCCTTTGCTATAACTGTCTTGCATCTTCTAAACATTAAGCTCCTGCACATTGAAAATTCTACTACGGATATTTCATCCCCTCTGAAAATCCTGAAGGAGACAAAAAAAATCCAGGCTAAAAAAACCTTTTTCAGCACGAATACATTGAAATAGGGCATAATGACGAGTTGTCTCCAATGTCATTGATATCGATCTTAACCCGGGGGTTTTCCTGTCGTTGTTGTCCATATTTGCCCTGAGGTTTTTCCCACAAGCAGGCTGCTTCGGTTTTCCTGAAAAAAAAAACCTCAGGGTTGATGACCTTTCACTCCTGTTACCATGGAGACTGGTAAAATATGTGGAGTAGACCAATATTGATTTAACTTTGACTGTCCATATTGCATTGCAAACTGGATGGTTATTTAGGCTTTTATTTCATTTAGTTAGTTAAGTTTGTCGTTTGTTATCGCTAAACGTGGGGTTATTAGTTATACTCATTTATTTCGTCAAAGTGAAGGTGCTGAAACTTCTGCCACAGAGTACAGAAAACAAGAAGAGGGCAAAAATACAAACACGATCGATTTTGCTGCTAACACTTGCAGCAGCATCAGTCCAACTGAATGACAGGTGAAACTGGCTTTCGTCAGCACCTTCCTACCTTCTCATCATGCCTTGTGCAGCACAAAAAATCATTTTAACTACAAGTGTGCTTTCAAACAAACAAGAAGCATTTCAGACAAAAAAAAGTTGATCCGCCTTTTTCCTAAAGGGTTAAGAAACCCATTAAAACAACTGTTTCATCTGCCTCTTTATTCTCAGTGCTACTCAGCTTTGACAAAACACTTCCGACGTCTTGTTTTGTGTGTGTTTTAGCAATTGGATCTGGTTAAAACGCTTTTTAGTGGGTATGAAACCTTAAAACATAGGACAAACTCGATGACTTTTGTCATCGAATTTTGTTGATGTTTGTTACCAGCTGATCTGGTCTGACGTGTGCTCTTTAATCAGGGTGTCGCAACACCTGGAAAACACAGGGAATTCAAAATTCTCTGGAAAACATGGGGAATTCGTGATGAAAATGACAAAACACAGGAAATGAAATGTCTCATCAAAATTTGACCTTTCTCTGACACTCCCTGAGATGTAGAAGGGTTGATTGAGTTGAAAAACATTCATTTTAAAAAGGGTAAGATGATGCGAACGGATGATGCCTTTAAAGCATCGGTGCTTCCGTCAAACAACCAGGCCTTTTTCACACCGCCTCCCACTGACTGATCATCAGGGGGTGGATCATTTAAAGGCATCATCTGTTCATATCCAACGGTAGGTTACCGAAATGACCTATGATGAGAGATGGGTCTACCCACTCACTCAATGGATGACGTGATGTCTCCGCGTGAAGTGGAGTAGTCAAGTTGATAAGTCAAAAGTTGCTGGTTTTTGGTCTGGTTGACAAAACATCACGTTGGTAAGAATATGCATTTTCACCAAAAACAGGCTCGGCTGCCCCCTTATGTGCAATTCCAATTTGCCAGTTACTAAGTTATTTTAAGTCAAGAATCAGCTCCAGAAGCATTTTGCAGACATGGAAAATAAGTGTTGGGCATATGTGGAAAACCTGTAAAAACAGGAAATTTCAATGTGAAAATCTTAGGGACAATGAAAAAAAAAACAATTTTCGTGTTTCGATAAGAGGGAGAGGAAAAGTCCAGTTTCATTCCCTCTTGGCAATTGCTTATGGTTTTAGTTTTGTTTGCAATTGTGGCACTATCGGACATTTATTCCCAATTGCAACTGACCTTCAGGTTCAACTCGAATCAGCCAATTCAATGAAAAGATTTGTGTTTGGAAAATTTCATTTCCATGCACTTTTTTCCATTGTTGCACTGAAAGATGCATCAGTCTGTTGTATTGGCTTTGAGGTGAACGTGACTGAGGGTGCGTTGGAATGGGGAATGCTGCCACATGTGTCCTTGCTCTGCATGTGCCCAACCCGACTTCCCCATTTGAATCACCCATTTCACTTGTTTCATCACTTACGAGATGTGAACTTCAAACAGTGATGATTTCTTTTTTCTCATTACAAAAAAATCTCAATTTCATATCTTTGTTATTCTGTAATTACTTCATATCCTTTATTTTTGGCCCAGTTTCCACTTCTTGTGACAATTATTCCTGTGCTGTTAGCTCGCAGGCCAAAAGAAAAAACATTCACACCATCCATGTCTGGGATATCGAAACGTGAATTGTATGACAAGTTGACTGCTGGAATGATTTCTTGTTTGGGTAAGACATGCTAGTTTTTTTTACAGCTTGAACGAAAAATAATTTTACCTCCCTTAGCTGTCTTGACCGTCTTCCGATTACTCATTAGGAATGATTTCTTGATGTTTTACGCAAAATGAGACCATGCCCAAGGACGCAACCAGAAATTCAAATCAATGTGATACCTATTCAAAAAGCGAGTTGGTAGCTTAGTGGGCTGTGAAAATGGTACCCATTCGTAAAAGATGATTCTGTTGGAATTGGGGAGCAAGTGCACAAATTTTTACAGAATTCTGGCCGATGGGTTTGACAGAAACCTGTTACGGGGGCAGAGGGTCAGAAAGTTGCTAAATTATTACTTGAAGGGTTTTTGTACTTTTTTATATCAATCACGAGCTTGTCAGTTTTTTGCCATTTCCAACTTTTTCGTTGCTATTTCTTAAACTTTATCGGTTGTCGAGCAATTTTAATTCTTGCACACCTCTCCTTTCACTCTGGAACATATTTCTCGTTTACTTCAGAAAAAAAGCAAAAAATTCAAGGCACATATTTACTTTTTTTGGGTATTTTAACTTTTGCTTGTTTCTCAGCAGGGAAACATGCCAGAAGGCTAAAAATTGGGCCACTCGTAAGAATAATGTTTTGACTGATGAAGCCAGAAATGCATTTTTTAGCTCAGAGACTGACTTTTTCCATGCATCTGTCATTTTACATGCTCTCTAGTTGCAGAACTGCAATTTTCCGAGTGTTTTTGTTCATTTTGTAAGTCAAATGTTGAATAACTGGCTTCATCAGTCAAAAAGTGCATCTTTTTGGACAACTTTAGTGAAAACAAGATCACAAAATGTCTTGTGCTTTTCCCACAACATGCGCGAAAAGTTTTGCACTTTTTGACCAGTTATTTGTGAGTAACTCCAGAATAACTTAAGGTAGGGAACCAAAATTTTAAGTGTAAACCACCTTCCACGATGCCCAATTGTGTGCCAAATTTGAACCAAATCGGGTCACAAAACATCGAAATTCGAAGTTGGTAGTTTGACCCTCTGCCTCCCCCTTAAAGGTGGTCATACAAGTACCTTCAAATCATTTCATTTCAAAAAATTCTAATTTTCAATTCTATTTTTGCAAAATGTTATGCCCTAATGTTTCCTTTATCAAGAACTTCAAACCGTTTTCAGTTGCAAAAAATTTCACATGATTTTAACGGTTACTGACCCATTCATGAGGTACCCATATTTGACTACACCCATTGAAATGTAAGTTACATTTCAAAGCCTTTTTTCTTAGCTAATCATTTTTCAGGCCTGGTGACCTTCTATGCTTTGTTTCTCATCCAAAAATCCTAGAGAGCCAAGTCATCTTAACAGCCAAGTGTCCAAACTTCGTTCCAAATAAAGATCGGTAAACACAACGCTAAAATACAGAATGAATTAAAAAAATGAAATCTATACCAAACACAAGAACTATGTCCCTGACACATGACAAAAGCAAACATTAAATACTTACACCCAAAATTTACAGCATTCGTACTAATATGACCAAAGCGTTGAGAAAATCTTGCTATCTAGGTGATTTTATGAGACAGATCTGAGCAATGTGAGACAGGGAGATCATAGATCATTTTTTACTTCAAACGCTGATGAAACGACGCTGGCAAGTCCGGCTTTTTAAAATGTACAAAATTACTTTCTGATCTCCCAATAATCATCGCTCACAGATGATAATTTGCATGGCGTCTCATCTGATCGACCTTTTCATGTGCGAAATTTCATCAAAATCTGTTGATAAACAAAAAAACAGAAAGTCAGCTGAGAAGGATTTTCCATTCACCTGCACATGCAGCTCTGATCAGGTGCTAGCTGCTCCATTTTTCGATCTTTTGTCATGAAATAATTGAGGTCTCTGTGATGAATTCTCTGAGAGACGCAAGACTTTTATCAATTTATTTCTCGAAGCCAGGGTTGCCCTCTACTTTTCATTCCATATATCCT
>JASGXE010017133.1:0-10169 GCA_030068105.1 Sinentomon sp. SZTP_YWyxl
CCAAATTCTTCTGAACGGTTTAAAAATACAAGGCAGTTGCAAATACTTTTGGTTCAACCTACGTATACTTTTTTTGCCAAATGGGAAAAACTCGTGAAAAGTGGTCAGTTAGCAGAATCGCATCTCCTCCTAAGCGGTTTGACTGATCAGGTTGAAATTTTACAAAGGTCCCAAACTTGATTGGGGCCACAAATGGTACCACTTTCCGAAGAATTGGCAGTCTGGCTTGCCTAGAATATGAGTTTAAAACTCTTACGCTGCATAATTGCAGCTAGCGCTAAGGAGCAAATGTGAAAAAAAACTGAAAATAATTGAGCTCTGTGGCCAATTATGGCACCATTTTTGCCCAAAAGTCACCTGGACATGTGGTCAAAATTTCATGCAAATCGGACGAGAGGTTTAGGAGGAGTTGTCTTTTGTAGGCGGAAAAACCGAATAAATCCGTAGTTGCAAAAAAGACATTTGAAAGTCGAGGTGTCAAAAAAGCACTTAAAGTCGCATCAAATATCTGGCAATGTATAAGTGGTCATCTGCTCATGTGAAAAAATACCAAGAATAATAAATACCTGATAAAATGGACATGTTTTGGGTCCCCAACACATATGGGACAACAAATGGTGCCACTTTCAGAAGGACAAGAGGTCTGCTTTGACTGGGATACAAGTTATTATCTCTTACGCTAAACAGTTGCTGCTAGCGGTACCTTGCAACAAGAAGAAAATATCAATAAAACCGAAAAAATTGAGCTATGTGGCCAGTTATGGCAACATTTTTGCCCCAAGTTGACCTGGACAAGTGGTCAAAATTTCATGCAAATTGCTCAAGGAGTTTTTGAGCAGTTCAAATTTGCAGGTTGTGCTGTTTTATGCCCTCGGCAGGAAGGAGACTTGTCCAATTTCTCTTCGCCTTTGAGATGCTGTCGCTTCGTCATCTTTCATCCGATTTTAATGAAACAAGCACCATTTTCTTCAGCAAGAATTCAACTTTCTGAAACATTAAAAAAGCTGAAACGCAATTTTTATCAGATTTTGTCTGTTTTTGGGTCACCTCGTAACCTTTGCTTTCCTGTCCTGTGTTCCTATTAGAATTTCAAAAAAAAAAAACTACAATGCTGCTAATTCATATGAGGATTTGTCAATTGATGGAAAAAATAATTTTTTGTAACATTTTTCCAATTTTATTTCCAAACTTGCATTGGTGATTATTGCTGAGGAGCAGTAAACTTAGGACACCGAGGACAGCTTTTGGACATGAATAGAACGTGACGTTTTGGGCAAAAATTGTTTGCTGGCTCATGTCTGGCACAGCACAAAATTGAGATTGGATCTCTGATTTAACCAAAGAAATTGAAACGAGTGGGTAAAACCAAAGAAAGTTGGATTAAAACAAAAGGATTTTTAAAAACGCTTAACGAAAAACACACCAAAAGCGAAATAACTGTTCAGACTTTGACCAAAAGACATGTGTCAAGTTAATTCAGATTAATTGTTGACACAGGATAGCGAAACTGCTATGACTTCTATGCAATGCCCGCATGATTGTCCATTCTGTTTTCTGAACACACTCTTTGGTTTGTGTGTTTGTTCTTCCTTTTTTTTCAGTTGATTCAAATGATGGTTTATATGGAGGTGAGAAAGGATTCATAAATGTTTTGAATCAAATTGGAACATGGTTGCTGATGAAGATATTAACCACAGCAAAAGAACTTGGAGATCACAGTCAGAAAAAAGATCAGGTGAGACAAGACAAGACAAATGACTTTCGTCAGCAACATCATCAAGTTCTCTATTTGCCGTTGACTTATTAAGACTACATTTTTTTTTTTTTGAGAAATGTGTGAGACATGCATCTATTCAAGAGGAATTTCCAGAGCTTCACTTTTGAAGAGATTGCAGAGCTTGGCTGACTTCACACTTTGTCTCTTCAGACCAGTTTATAAAGTTGGCCCAAGTATGCAGTGAATGAATGGGTTGGCCGAAATTATTCTCTGTTCATTAGAAAAATTCTTCTTCCACGAAAATTTCTTCTTCAAAGATCTTCAACGCTCCTTGCTGGCCTTCATGTGGCTCACCATTGTAATTGGCACAAAATGAGTCAATGATGCAGCCCTACTTAGCACCATTCGCGATGCACTTTTCTTTTGTCTCATTTGGATTCTTGGTGCTTCAATTCTTCTTTGATCTTAATTCGTAATCACATGTTGTAAGCCATCGTAAGTTCTGAGTTTTAACTTTCTACCGAGAATGTTTTTCAAGTTCTTCAAGACCGAATTTCCTAATTTGTCATTTTAAGTTTGCATTTGGCCTGCTGAGGGTGCTGTTACAGCAAAAAGAACGGCTTGAAGCAAAACAATTTTCCAATTGATGCCGCTAAACCAATAATCAAAGAAGTTTGCTAAGATCAAATTATTTGAAAAGGAGGAAAAAGGCGTACTGATAGGAATAGTCTTACTTTTAGTATTTATGGTATTTTTGCTTGAACCATCAGGAATTTAAACTTTTTCACAACATAAAATAACATTTAAAATCAGTGGGATCAGAACTAAAAAACTGAAGGGGGCAAGTGACAGGCCGCTCAACCGGGGGCTGGAGCTCTCCGGTGGGGATCCAAGGGGCAGAACTAGAAGCCAAAGACATGGTCCAAAGTGGTCCAAAATCACTCTCAGTTTAAAATCCAGGAGTGGCAAGATAGACTTCCATTTTCTAGGAGGGGCAAGCTGCCCCCCGGTTCTTGTTTTGTTTTGTGTCATTTTTTCATTGTTTTTTTTTCTTTCTTTTTTTTTTTTTTTCATTTTTTCATTGTTTTTTTTTTTCATTTGTTTTGTGTCAACCGTATTGTTTTGTGTCATTTTTTCTCCGGTTTTATTTTACTTTCAGGCATATGTGCTTCTCTCTCTTTTGAATACCATTTTGGCACATGCTGATTTGTCAAAAGGAAATTTATCAGTTCTTTGTGTCAACTTGATGTTGCAAATTCAACATGAGGAGTATTACACAAGTGAACTGGTGAGAGGTCTCCTTTCTTCTCTTTTTTACCTATTTTAGACATTCATGCCTTCCCAGTCACTTTTTCCTTTTCTTTAAGTAGAATTCTAAAGAACGGTATTGTTGATGATCTGGTATCAGTGTGGTTTTTGCCATCTTGGTTTTTGCCATCTTGGTATATGATACCTGTTTTGCATGCGCCAAGATGACATCAAGTGATCAGAAAATGCAGTTCAGGTGTTCGTTGGCTTGCTTTGGCAGTGTAAAAAATGTAGGCCCTCACTGTTTGAACAAGTGCTGCTGCATATCAGATCGACATCATTACTGTAGCTGTAACCATCTGCCAGCCACTTAAGGGGGGTGTACCTTCGACGCTGAAATGAAAACGATGCAATGGATTTTATTGAAATTTTCTGGGTGGATGGGGGAAAAAAAGATGGCTCTGTGTCATACAGACTTATGATAAGCTGTAAAAAAAACAAAAAAAAAAACAGATTAATTTCACAAATAAAGTGAAGACAGGTGTGTTTTGGGTGGTGGAGGCCATCATTTGCGGTTTTCTTTGTTTTTACATTACTTTTTCGAGCTATTTTTTCTGTTTGCATTCGCGCATTCACTGGAATTTTTGGAGAAGGTGCCTGGAAAACCTGGAAACTCAGAGAAGTTTGAAATTTCAAAGTGGTACCAACCCTGTCTGCGCTGAATTCTCTCTCTTGACCCTCTCAACAAGTATCACCTGGTATGGATCACAAACAGTGGAGAGATCATGAACGGGGTAACGCTAACTCCTGGGGTAAAGCTGATGCGGGGCAAATTTTTATCATTGGATTAGATGGTAAAATTTGCCTTGTATTGGCGTTACCTCCAGAGTCAGCGTTACCCCCGTCATGATCTCTCCACCGAAACAGTGGTTGCATATTCCGAGAGACCGCACCAGTGCTTTTTTCAGGTCGTTTCGAAATTCGTGGCGAAAACGCATGACCGCACGAACAAAAATTATTCAGTGACCAAATTTGCTTCGACACCCCATTTCCCAGATACAGAGCCCCAAAGTACCCAAAATTTGATTTTTGGGAGAGCTCTGGGGCTAATTGCGTAGTCGATACAAGTCTCATTTTTTGCTAGTGGGTTCTTCTCCAGAAACCAACAAGTTGAGACTCACAAAAGTATCCTCGTCGAAAACCATGCTGACCAACGTACAGGACTCCAACATGATCCAATTCATATCTTAAATAATCACAAATAGTAAGATGTTCCAAAATCTTTCTCCGAAAAATATTTTTCGGTGAGATAGGACTTGATAGTGTTATTGCATGGGCTTTCTAGAATGCTTTTCTTTGTTTTGATAGAACGTTTCTCAATTTATTTGCTGTTCCAGGAAAGGATATTAGAATACATGCGGATGAAATCAATAGTAAAAAGTGGTTTGCAAAATGATAGCAACACAAGAAGTTTCCAGAATATCCTGCAAAGCATTCCCACGTGACTTTATCTGGTTCTTTGGTTGCCACCGTTGCTTCTGACAATAATTTCATCTGTTATTTTTGTTATTTTTGTTGTTTTTCTCCATGACAAACCTTTTCAGAATATTTGTTTACACTTCATTAAAAAATAATGAGCTAATTTTGGTTGCATGATGTTATTGTCAACCAGACCAAAAACCAGCAACTTTTGACTTACCAACTTGACTACTCCACTTCACACGGAGACATCGCGTCGTCCGTTGAGTGAGTGGGCAGACCCATCTCTCATCATAGGTCGTTCCAGTGACCTACCGTGCTATGAACGGATGATGCCTTAAAAGCATCGGTGCTTCCGTCAAATATCCAGGCTTGTTTCACACTGCCTCCCACTGACTGATCATCAGGGGGTGGATCAGTGTGAGTGCTGCCACCACTTACAAGCCAATCCGGACCGAAGCTCTATGCAGATTGCCCTGCATGGGCTCATATCACATGATGTTATTGTCAACCAGACCAAAAACCAGCCAGCTCAAAAAAACTAGCTGATATGAGCCCATGCTGGCAATCTGCATAGAGCTTCAATCCGTATTGGCTTGTAGATGGTGGCAGCACTCCCACTGATCCACCCCCTGATGATCAGTCAGTGGGAGGCAGTGTGAAACAAGCCTGGATATTTGACGGAAGCACCGATGCTTTAAAGGCATCATCCGTTCATTTTGGTAGATTTGCCTTTTTCTGCTTTTTCACTGTTGACAACAGTTGATTGGAAATGGTATTGAAGATCGAACTCGAAATCGAGACAAACCACCAATCAGAACAAGAAATCGATGCAAAACAAATTAGAACTTGAAATCAAGACAAATCACAATCAGGACAGAACTCGAAATCCAGACAAAAGCCAAATCAGAACCTAAAATCAAGGTAAAACACCAATCAGAACTGGAAATCAAGGCAAAACACCAATCAGAGAACTTCAAGAATCAATCAAGACAAAGGACAAATCAGAATTCAAATTAAAAGGGCAAATTGTTATATTTCAGCAGTTCTCTCTTCTTATTCGATGTTTCCGTGTCAGATCTGTGATTGAAACTTGGGACAATTTCATTTCGGATTTTAATTATTTCGTGAGCTTACAGAATGCAGCGGCAAGTTCAGTTTTTCAAGTTCACATATCTATTCAGTATTCACCCACCGACTTGTGGAGTCAAGTGAAGGTTTCATTTCACAATTTTTGCAAAAGCAATTCAATATTTCTGTTAACCAGTGATCCAGTGATTTCAAATATTATCTTTGCGAAAAAATCTCGACTGGCAGATGTGCCGTATCAGTAAATCCTTCACAACAGAGGTAGTAAAGTCACGATTCACAGATCGACTTCATCGTGTAAGCCAACAAGCCAAGCAAGCTAGGACCTTCAGATGACTTTTTTGGCTTGGATTGTTTTCTTCGGGCACAACTGTTGATTGTATCTACGAATCTGAGATCCAATCAACAGTCCATACAGTGGTGTGGGGATGGATGCGGGGGCCTGCGGGTCCGGAGGGCCCTGTGCCCGAGCGTTCATTTTCTGCACGCATACATGACTTTATAAAAATTGTTCGGAAGCTTGCGGAGGGCATTGTAATAAGACAGACTTGTGGAGCTGCTACCATAGGCTACCGTAGGTTCCAGCTGGTGTTGTACAGGAGGTTACCAACACCACCAGCCATACATGACTTTGACCTTGAATTGACTCGACAACCGACAATCTGAAAGTTTTTTCTTGTGAGTTGCACATTAAAAAAGTCACCTGTGTATGATGTGAACAATTCTGAGTTGTGCTCGTGTTCATGCCAATTATGCTGCATCTGTCCCCACCAGTATTTGTGAAATGTTTTTGCAGTTTTCAAAATTTGTCTGCAAGTCTGGTTGGTGGTTGGTTAGAATTCAATTCGATTTTCAAATCTCTAAGCTGCTCATCATCATATCATGCAATTGTGAAACCACAAGCAAAGAAGAGCAATGGGCACATGACTTGAGAGCCCATTTGGAAAAAGAACAAGCACAAATTTAATTCAGGGCCTAGAATTGTGATTTTGCATTTAAATTGCTAATTCAGCGCCTTTAAATGACCATCTCGCCCCCATCTGGATGCGAATTTCAGCCTATTTTTTTTTAACAACAGACTGATTTCTTCCTTTCTGACAAAGGGGGTCAAGCTTGAGAAAGGATATCATGCCTGTGCCAGGAGCTTTTACGCAACAAACAGTCATCTACCGTGGGCTCGGATCCTGGGGGGACGGGGGTGACACATGCCCCCCCCCCAATATTTAAAAAGTCATGAATTGTCCCACCCAAAATTTAAGGTATGAATTTTCGCCGCCAAAGATGGAAAGTGGAATCGGTTGATGTCCAGCCAGAAATGTTACAAAAATTAGTTTCCTGATTAACTGAATTTTTAGTAAAAGGTTCATGAAGTTTCTGTGTGATTCATAATTACTGTCAGGCCAATGCTCGATTCCCTCAATCACAGTTCACTTGTGGCCAGCCAGGGAACTTTGAAGGAGCCGAGTTGTGGCAGTACATGGTTGGTTTTTGTTTTTGAAGGCAGGATTGGCTTCTGGCAGAGACCGAGACCATTCAAGTTTGCATTCCTGATGGCGTCATCACCCCTTCAATTTTCCTATCAACAAGCCTTGTGTCGATGTGGACGTCCGAGAACGGAACATTTCATATCTGTCAACAACAAGCCTACCCACACCGGACCAGGCTGACACGTTGTAATCCTTCCACCGTTAACGCTTCTGTCAACCTTTGTTTCTTGTCTATGGAAAATCACACCCTCATATTTATTGTCCCTAAGTAGAATGCAGCACAATGCTTTGCCCATTTCGACCTCTTCACAATGATATGCTTTTGGTGCCAGTCGAATTTCTCGAACTTTGGGCTTAAACCAAAAAATAAGGCTTTATTTTTTTTTCCTTCCTTTGCTGTGCAAGTGGGATGTGCGTCGTAACGGGATATGAATCTTTTACAACCAACAGATTATGCATTTATTTGTTTTATTCCATCGGCTGGATGCAGTTTCCGTGTCTTTGATTTTTGCTGCATTTTTTTGTTTGTGGACTTTCGTCGCCGTCGCCGAATCGCGCTGCGCGCGGAAATGTGCACAATAATTTGTTCATTGAAAGTCACATTCATTCACGGGGAGCGAAACTCCTGAATCATACATGGACAAGAAAGATGTTTTACTTTTGCCAAGGACAGGAGCTAGGGATGATTTTCCCTTCCAGAAAAATGTTTTTTTTTCTCACAAAATTTTAGTGGAAGCTCCACAATTTTTCACCAAAAATTGACCTGAAATTACAAAATTTCTTCATCTTCGACCCCCTGCTCGGGACTCCGCCCCTTGGAACCCCACTGGGGTGCTGTCCCAGACCCCATATGCTGCTAGGGGCTTCGCCCCCAATATTCAGTAAAAAATATATTCCCACATCATCCCCCCCAATATTCAGTCCAGATCTGCGCCCTTGTCACCTACAGACCAATATATCCATTGGGGGTTGCAATGCAGAGGCACCCCTGCATGCGCATGCGGCTGGCACCATTGGCTAATTTTCCTCTTTATTCTTTTGAGTTGAAAGTCCTGGGTATCATGAAGGGCGCGAATATTTTTTGCAGTCTGGGACCTTATTAAATTGGCTCACTTACGGCGGGGACACGATGTTGAGGTATAGCGCTATATCGGACAAAACGCTATATCTGGGTCGTGCCTTCCCACTCGCGAGTGGGAAGGCACGACCCAGATATAGCGTTTTGTCCGATATAGCGCTATACCTCAACATCGTGTCCCCGCCGTTAGTGATCGCCGTGAACTTAAACCCAACTTAGTGGAGGTTGAGTTCACTGGCTGCTATCAAATTGCCGCACTTAACTTTCCCGTGCACTAAACCTCCACTGAAAAGTTAAGTTCAGTTTGACAGATCAGCCATCTATACCGATGCAAACGTTTAGTGGAGGTTTAGCCTGCTGCAGGGCACCCCTAACCTCCACTAAAATACAAATGCTACAAAATTTCCATTGTTGGCACATTCAATGTATGTTTTTGGTGGTAATTATTTTCTATTTATTTGACCGACTGAAATGCGTTATTTGCAGTTCGTTTGCATTTATGCGAATTTATTGTATTTTTTTAATGTCTGTGATGTCTTTTATGTCTTTGGCTTGGCGTCAATTTAATGTCTTTGGCTTGCGGCAAACTGAACTTTGACTTCTGTTGCGACATTTCTCATTCTCATGAGATGAGAATACAGCAATTTTTTTTAAAAAAGTAAAAATAAATACAAACTGCGAATGGGACAGCCGTGTATCGCCATTGCACTGATCTGTTTCAAAAACAATGCCAAAGTCATACTGCTGATATTGGAACTGGAAGTTGTAAGATAAGCTGACTGCACCAGTACCTAAAGCGCTCGGGCATGATATCTGGGAGCCAAATTTTTCCAAATGACAGATGAACTTTCTTCCCATTTTCTCAACTATCCAGATGAACAAAACTCGCAACTCTTCAGACACTTTTCGTTTAACATTTGATTTGAGGGCCACGGCTACAGACTTGAACAAGGTCCACCAAATGTCCCAAAAGCAATAACCCGGCAATAACGATTGCACCTATAAAAGTCTGTTCATTTTCAGAATGGTCCGCGCGCTTTTTGCAGACAGGGATGTGCAAATTTGTGCAAAAATCGGAAATCTGAGATTTTGAGCTTCGGGCCTCAATTTTCGAAACTCTGTCGGTTTAACCTCTCAATCTTTTGATAATTCCATTTTTCGGAGTTTTTTCAATTTTCTGTGACCACGATCTGTCTGGTTTGCTGGTCGTTCCGCTCCTGGCTTTTGAAAATGTGCACTTCTGGTGCAGCGCTGATTCGAAACTTCGCTGGCCCTTACTTTGCAATTATTGGCACCGATCTGCAATGATGTGCGGCCACATCTGCTGTTATTGCCAACAACTGGAACACAGGCACACGTATTCATGTCTGGAAAATTTCAAAATCATGTTTTGGTTGCTTTTCCATCTGCAATATGTTTTGTCCAAGCAAACATGTGCCAAATGAAAATTAAAAAATTCTGCCCATGGCGAGACTCGAACCCACGATCTTGTGATCGAAAGTCCAACGCTCTGCCACTGAACCACCGGCGCTTTCGGGAATTTCAGTTCGAAAACAGCGCTTAAATGAAATAACTCGGATATTCAGGCAAAGAATGTTGTGCAATTTGGACACCACTGTCGTGCCCCCGCTCCCACCTTCGTTTTGCTGCGAGTTTTGGCGCGGACCATTCTGAAAATGAACGCACTTAGGCGTGTGAATGTATTTCCCACGGGTTACCGCCCATCGGCCTCGTGGGCGGTAACCTGTGGGTCAACTTCACATGCATGCAAAAAGCTCCCGTATTTGTAGCTTTTCGATTCAAGCTGACGGGAGCTCTACTCTAACCGTGGGGAGTTCAAGTCGGGATTAAATTGCGCCGAGGAATAAATTTGATCCCCTGCCTCACATATTTTCGAAGCGGTGGGGCAGGGGACCACATTTACGCCTGGGCGCAAATTAAACCTCGACTTGAACTCCCCACGGTAAGAGTCTCAGCGGTGTAATCGTGTCCCCACATTGGCGCCAGCATTTAGCACAGCTATGGATGAATGCTGCCCGTGTAAAAGTAATAGCGTTGTGCATGAAGAAAT
>JASGXE010017138.1:0-10275 GCA_030068105.1 Sinentomon sp. SZTP_YWyxl
AATAAGTAGGATAGTTGCCCTACTCATTTTACAATAAAGTAGTTGCCATCTTTTTGCTATTAAGTAGTTGCCCTACTCATTTTACAATCTGCCACCTCTTTACAATCAAGTAGTTGCCCTACTCATTTTACGTACAATCAAATAGTTGCCTACCATTCTACAATTTACACAATAAGTAGGATAGTTGCCCTACTCATTTTACAATAAAGTAGTTGCCATCTTTTTGCTATTAAGTAGTTGCCCTACTCATTTTACAATCTGCCACCTCTTTACAATCAAGAAGTTGCCCTACTCATTTTACAGTCTAAATAGTTGTCAAATATCAAAAAATGGTTGCCTATTGTTGCCCTGCTCATTTTACAATGAAATATAGTTGCCTACCATTCTACCATTTTCACAAGTAGTTGCCCTACTCATTTTACAATCAAGTAGTTGCTACCTTGTTTACTATCAAGTAGTTGCCTTGCTCATTTTACAATCAAGTAGTTGCCACCTGTTTACAATCAAGTAGTTGCCCTACTCATTGAACAATCAAATAGTTGCCTACCATTCCACCATTTTCAAACAAGTAGTTGCCCCACTCATTTTACAATAACGTAGTTGCCACTTGTTTTCTATCAAGTATCAAGTAGGCGCTAATCAATGTTCTCGCATGCGAGTGTTTCTCCCGTTTAACTGTTAACAAAATTTTTTTGTTTTTGCTCTTATGATGGCAGTTGAAATTGAAAGCTTCAGATTGAAAAAAGCTTTCTTGGGCTGTCACATTTTGACCTCGGTTGTCAAAGAGGATCTTTACATTTCTGCACCATGGAGTTTTTTGTGAAAATCTGAACAACTCTCGTAATTTTTACAAAGTATGTGAAATTTAATTCCGTCGCTACTCTACGCGCATACGAAGATTTGATTTGTCGACAGATTTGCCGACAGATCGACAGATTTGTCAACAGATTTGATTTGTCGACAGATTTGCCGACAGATTTGTCAACAGATCGACAGATTTGCCGACAGATTTGTCAACAGATCGACAGATTTGCCGACAGATTTGTCGACAGATTTGCCGACAGATTTGTCGACAGATCGACAGATTTGTCGACAGATTCTGACCGAGGTTTCATCGCAATCAGGCCATCTGCAAGAACCCCGAGGTTCACGGGCTCAAATTCTGGTAAGATTTCGACACGAATTATTGGAAATTGTAAATGGTATAGGAAGGTTTGTCAACAAACTAAAGTTTTGGCTATTTTAATGTTTCGAATATTAAAATTTCTCAGGCAAATTTTTTCTTTTGGTATGGATTTCATAAGACCTGCGCGGTCGAGATTCATGATTATCGGCATCTGACTCTGATATCATGAATAGCTATGGAAGTTCGCATTCGGTAGGATATTTCAGGCTTCTAAGCAAATTCTTAACCGCATTTTCATGAATCGCAGAAAAATACAATTCATACTCGTATAATTCAATAAGAAATATCGGAAATTCCACGTTGTGTAACACGTGAAACTGCCAAATGAAATTAGATGACGCTTGTTCAACAGCAATGTCTCTTGGAATTTCTCACATGTAGATATAGGGATGTGCTGTGTTCGTAGAGTTGTGGCGGAGCTTGTACCTACATTCTCTGCTATGGACATTTCTGCGTGGTTATAAAAACCTTTCGCCATGTCCAATATGCGTCCACACCATTGCAGATCTTTTTCAAAAGCAACGCAGATAGAAAAGTGAACCCCCAGAACCTTACAGCTCTCCCTGATACAAAGAGGACAGGCGCACCCCTTTCAAAAACACATTTCCGTTTTTGTATAGCAGTTTAGCAGTAGCCAATGAAAGAGGGCAAGCTCCTTCAGCCCTGCCGTAACCAATGGCAACACAGCTCTATCGATATCAAGGCAAGGGCTATCTGAGATATACCCAGTCCGTGATAGTGCTGCATCAGATTACAATATGAAAAAAACTGAGCCGTGTCCTGCATTTAAGGGTGCTTTTGGCATGAATAGAAAAATGCCCTTTCAGGTTCTAATCGCATTCTGAAAGCGCAGCTGAGACTTAACAAACGTTGCATAGAGCTGCCATATTATTCATCAAGGGGTGGGTATGAACCATGGGGCGAGGTGACTATGCGACTGAAATTACAGTGTAAAGTACTGCAGACACCCATTAACAAACGACGAACAGAGGAATTGAACAAAGCGTGTAGGGGCCTACTGAAGTTTCGCATAGAGCCGCAGTTTCATTTACATCCTTATGGTAGGTACATGTTACAAGGAATGAGCCGGCAACTGGAGCCTCTTTTTAATCCAGAGGGGGTGTGCCACTCATGTCAACTGTAGCCTAAAACCTAACCATACGGCAACCTAGTGCCAAAGATCGTTAGTAGACGGGTGTAGTGCATGTGCTGCCACGATCAGCCTGATCCGGCTTTAATACACTGTGCAAATCAAAGGCACCTTTTGACACTTGCTCAGATGGAAATTTTCCCTTCTGAGCATTTTCGGATGCGCCACAACACGTTGTGCGTGTGTGTTTGACACCTGCTTTCCTGCGACAGATTTGGAACACCCCGTACTCTACTCCTCATTCCACTTGAAGATATGAGCCAAGAATGCTCCCAAGTGTGCTCAGAGTGAATTCAGAATCCTTTCAACAATGAAAACTCGATCTAAAACTTCATTCCAGGCATAGAAATTAAAGTTTATCTGTGTATTTAAATGGAAGAATGTGAAGCATTCTCAGCTCATATCTTCAAGTGAAATGAGCTGTATTGTGTTTTATTTCATGCCAAAATCCCCTGCACACTTCCCATCACAGGCACCAGAGAGATGTCAGGATATTTTGACTTTGGAGGAAGAATCGGAAGAAACTATCAAGTTATTGGAGTTTCTCCAGACAATCGGCACGGTGCATGCCGGCGGCCTGTATTGGAAATCGCGATTTTTCGCCGGAATAAAAATCCCCCGGACCCTCTCCCCACCACGATGGTATGTAGAAAATATCACGAAACTTAGAATTTTACCCCGAAAGTGTGGTGGTTTTGCAGTATTCCACAGAAATTTCTGTGTTGAATAGGCAGGTCCTCCACATATGCAGAGTGATTGACCTGGAATGTCCTCTTTTTCAATCGCAGTTTCCAAGACATCTCCAACTGCTCCTTGCACCCGTTCAGACACCCCCAAATGTGTCTTCACCGAATCGCAGGGAGACCGAGGCTCAGGCCCTTGGTCACGAAGACGCATGCGATGCCAGACACGAAGACGGAAGAACCCATGCCTGCTAAAAAACACATCTCCAACCTCGACTTCACCCCTCCCCGCAGAAAACCACCTCTAAAATGACTGCCCTAAAAACCAACCACCAAAAACCACCTTAAAAACCACTCATAAAATGTATTTTGGAATATTTAACAGAAATTTTAGAGTTATTCTGCGCAGAAATTTTGAGCATTCTATAGAAATTTTGAAGAATTCCACAGGACGTTTGGAGAATTCCACAGAAATTTTGAAATATTTCACAGAAGGTTTGGAGTATTTAAAAAAACTTTCTAGAGTGGGTACTCCACAGAAAATTTCTAGAGTACTCAACAGAAATTTTGGAATACCCTATCTCAAAAGAAATTGGGAGCTCACAACTTTATTTTGAAATATTTTACAGAAGATTTGGAGTATTCCAAAGAAAATTTCTGGAGTAGGTACTCCACAGACAATTTCAGAGTACTCCACAGGAATACCTTCTACTCAACAGAAATTGAGAACTCCCAAGTTTATTTTGAAATATTTTACAGAAGGTTTGGAGATTCCAAAGAAAATCTCTAGAGAAGGTATTCCAGAGAAAATTTCTAGAGTACTCCACAGAAATTTTGGAATACCTTCTACTCAACAGAAGTTCGGATCTCCCAATTTTATTTTGAAATATTTCACAGAAGGTTTGGTGTATTCCAAAGAAAATCTCTGGGTAGGTATTCCACAGAAAATTTCTGGAGCACTCCACAGAAATTTTGGAATACCTTCTACTCAACAGAAATTGGGATCCCACAACTTTATTTTGAAATATTTTACAGAAGGTTTGGAGTATTCCAAAGAAAATCTCTAGAGTAGGTATTCCAGAGAAAATTTCTAGAGTAATCCACAGAAATTTTGGAATACCTTCTACTCAACAGAAATTGGGATCTCCCAAGTTTATTTTGAAATATTTTACAGAAGGTTTTGGAGATTCCAAAGAAAATCTCTAGAGTAGGTATTCCAGAGAAAATTTCTAGAGTAATCCACAGAAATTTTGGAATACCTTCTACTCAACAGAAATTAGGATCTCCCATCTTTATTTTGAAATATTTTACAGAAGGTTTGGAGTATTCCAAACAAAATCTCTAGAGTGGGTATTCCACAGAAAATTTCTAGAGTAATCCACAGAAATTTTGGAATACCTTCTACTCAACAGAAATTGGGATCTCCCAACTTTATTTTGAAATATGTTACAGAAGGTTTGGAGTATTCCAAAGAAAATCTCTAGAGCAGGTATTCCACAGAAAATGTCTAGAGTACTCCACAGAAATTTTGGAATACCTTCTACTCAACAGAAATTGGGATCTCCCAACTTTATTTTGAAATATGTTACAGAAGGTTTGGTGTATTCCAAAGAAAATCTCTAGAGTTTTTTTTTTCAAAGAAAATTCTCTTTGAAAGAAAAGAAAATTTTCTCAAAGAAAATTCCACAGAAAATTTCTAGAGTACTCCACAGAAATTTTGGAATACCTTCTACTCAACAGAAATAGGGATATCCCGACTTTATTTTGAAATATGTTACAGAAGTTTGGAGTATTCCAAAGAAAATCTCTAGAGTAGGTATTCCACAGAAAATTTCTAGAGTACTCCACAGAAATTTTGGAATACCTTCTACTCAACAGAAATTGGGATCTCCCAACTTTATTTTGAAATATGTTACAGAAGGTTTGGAGCATTCCAAAGGAAATCTCTAGAGTGGGTATTCCACAGAAAATTTCTAGAGGACTCCACAGAAATTTTGGAATACCTTCTACTCAACAGAAATTGGGATCCCACAACTTTATTTTGAAATATTTTACAGAAGGTTTGGAGTATTCCAAAGAAAATCTCTGAGTAGGTACTCCGCAGGAAATCTCTGGAGTACTCCACAGAAATTTTGGAATACCTTCTACTCAACAGAAATTGAGAACTGTCAACTTTATTTTGATATATTTCACAGAAGGTATGGAGTATCTTCACAGAAAATTTCTAGAGTACTCCACAAACATTTTGTTATTTTCAAAAGAAAATTTCCAAAGCAAATTTCTCCACAGATTTTTGGAATCCTTACACTCAGCAGAAATTGAGAGCTCCAAATTTTTGTTATTTCAAAACTTCTGTGGAACACAAGCATTCCACGGATCTTTTGGAGTACTCCACAGAAATCTTGGAATAAACTGCACAGAAAATGTCAGGAACAGTCGGCTTCATTCTGGTTGCAAAGGCTTTCAAATGATTTGTCCACCCAAATACGTTTTGAATAAATTTTCACTTTGAAGAAAGTTTTGGAAAACAAGAACAGCTGGAAACACTATAGGCCTACCTGTCATCCCAACTGGACCATTGTGTTTCTTCGTCTGGACGCACGCCATGAATGTAATTAGACATTCCCAGTGACAAGTTTGTATCCGTTCTCTTGTAAAATTATCTGCACAATTAGAGACAGAAATAATTTTATTGTTCGCCATAAAATAACCGTTCTGAGCCACTATTTCGGAGGGTTCGCAGGATGTGGTAAAGTCTGATGGGATTTTGGACAACAAAATAAACGTGTAGGATATTGCTGATTGAAATTAATCCGAGAAACTGAGCGTCAAATTGATCACGAAAAGGAAAAGAGACGATGCGCAAACGGTGAACAGGACGAGAGCATGAGAACAGGGTGCTGCATCGCTGAAGACCAGCCTGGGTCCCTGAGTCGTACTCCCAAATCGGCAACTCATGCTCATCTTCGACACAACAGCAACAGCCAATTCAGCCGACAGATACTTTTCTCACGGGAAATATTTTGCACCGGCTGGGATTCGAACTCGCAACGCCTGGATACGAGACAGCGACGCACTTTTTCCACGCACGAAAAGGTTAATCTCCGCAAAGTTAATGTCCCATTTGACCATGATGCGAACAAAAGACCATAGTTGCAAGATTTTGTGCCCGCAGTGACATCCAGCCAACGGGTTTGATCCATCCAATATGGTCTGTATCGGAATCGGAACCAGGTGCTTCAAGCCAAAGGACATCGAACCAAGATCCATGCCACCCAATAAAATTGGCGCCAACTGATTTCCAGGCCCAAAGTCAAATGAGTGTTCAGGACCATAATTTCAGTCGTCGGATTTCGCGAAAACGATCATGCCATCTCAGGATTTTGTTATTACCAAAGCTGTTTTCCTGGACAACACATATTTCGACCGACGCTGTCGCCAAGTGCAATTGTTCTTTTTTCTGGCGTCATCAATCGTGCCGATGTCCCGGCGAATGCCATCTTCCATACGAATAGAATGATCGAAAGCATCTGTAGCTCCAATAGATTCCGTTTTGTTGATGCAAACTTCTGGTTTTCGCCGGACTGGTGGACACTGGATCGAATCACAGGATCGAAATCACTTTCCTCGTTTTCTTCCATGATCATTCGTGTTGTTCAAAGAGTTTCGCGTTCAGAGCAAGTGGGACTGCACACGACTGCACGGTTCAGAGCAAGTGGGACTGCTCAACAAGTCCAGAAAATCCTCAAAAAGCGAAGCGCTCCGATGGAACCCGCTTCCTGCTGTTGAATCTGCTGAATGTTCGAAAAAACTTTTCATCGATCACACCGATTTCTGTCTGCCATTCTGGGAAGTTGCCCTTTCTTCCGACGTCTCTCCTGCCTCTTTCAGTACAATTTGTGCACTCTTTTTGTTCTGTACCTACTCGTGGGTAACTCCATGAGACACACCCTGTTTACCGCAAAACTCACAGGAGAGGTCGTTCAGAACTGAGGAATTTCCCCTACAGTCGCTCCCTCAGTCCTGTTGAGGCTTGAGACTCTTGAGACCCATCGCGAACACATGAGAAGAGTGAGGACAAAGGCAAAGCGGACGACAGGTAGACAAAGATGAGGATATGTTTTGATAGGATTGAATTATCCAATTTCCTCATCCGACCACAACAAAAGCAAGGCCCACTGCTGTTGTCAGGATATCCCAGATCCTTACAGTTTGTTGCTTCGACAATCTGCTAGCTTGCCTGTAATGTGGTGTCCGATTACCACTCTTTGTCGAAAGAACATCTCCAAACCTCTGCTGTTTCCACCATCCTATTCTAGTTCCCTTTCTTCAGGGATTCGATATTCAGCGGTTCAGCTGCCATCATCATTGAATACCTTCTCTCAACATGAGTGGGTACCCTCATAAAGATCTTCAGAAATGGACACTTTTAACAGTGATCAATTTTGTTTTCAATGAGATGATTTGAAACCACAGGGCGGAGCGGAATTATGTTCCGGGCTGTGGTGTGATGGAGGCCACACAGTCCCACACAGCGCATGGTCTGCGGAAAACGTAAAAAGCGCCCAATGCTTTAAAATTGGGCGCATGGGCTGGCCAATTTTATACCCATGTGGGAGTATACCTATATGGTTTGGGAGGCAGTTCACCATTACAGGCACACCACTGGACCATGGGTACCAAAATGTCGCAAAGTTGGGGCACTTTGCTGCGCTACGTTCCACTGGAACGGTTCCAGTTGCCCGTTTCAAACGCGTCTCGCCACAAATTATGAAAATTTTGGTGCGGTGTCTTTTAAGAATGGGGAAGAAATAGAATTCCCAATCATATCGCGCCGAAAAACGTATTTGGAATTAATTTGCAACGCAGCCAAGATTTCCTCATCCCATTATGGATTTAAAGTTCGTACATGCTTAGGAGGCCCAGTTTTGCAAACTTTTCAGACACCATCTTGCAAGAAAACACAAGCCGCATAGTGTCTCAGTGAATCCCTGATATGTGTTTTTGACATCTTGCGTTCGAGTATCCTATTATTCTTTGTTGTGTGTGATTCAATGTGGCTCCATTCACAGTTATTGTGGTGGGCCCGTAGGTACATCTTGTGGTTTCAAATTTCCTCATGCTGCCGGGAAGGTGCCTTGCTGCCGGGAGATTTTCTGAGCAGGATTTTCGAATCTGGAAGAAAAAGGATGAAAATATTCCCCCACGAAATGTTACTCCAGACCTACTGAATGTAAGTAAGCCTGAGAAAATGTGTTGTAAGCCTGAGAAAATGTGCGCTTCTGCGGAATATTCTTAATTTCGAAAGAAAGTTATATCTTACACCTGCCCTAACCCACCTTTTCAACCAAGTTTACACGTCTGGTGTTATTCCGGCAGATTGGAAGAGAGCCTTTATATCCCCAATCCCCAAAAAAGGCGGTAACCTTGCAAAACCTGAAGGCTACCGCCCGATTTCACTCACTTGCATTGCTGCGAAGATATTTGAACGGGTCCTTTGCATTGAAATTACATCCTTTCTAGACAGCATCATGTTCTTCCATCCCAACCAATTTGGGTTCCGCCGGAATCGCTCTTGTGAAACCCAGGCTATCCTTTTCACTCATGACGTTGCCTGCTCGCTAGACAAAGGTGACCTTGTCGACGCTGTATTCTTAGACTTAGTGAAAGCGTTTGACATGGTTTCCCATGTGGGCTTAATTTCGAAACTTGTTGCCTTGCATTTCCCCCCTAAACTTCTTGAACTTGTGAAGTCTTTTCTGACTGGTCGCTCCCTACAAGTATTTTCAAGAATCGACCTCCACTTCTTTCCCTGTCATGGCAGGTGTCCCGCAAGGTAGTGTTATAGGTCCCTTGCTTTTCTTGGTGTATATAAACGATATTTCAGTCGGTATATCATCACATATTCGTTTATTTGCTGATGACATTGTCATTTACAGATCAATTGCCAGCGTGGACGACTGTCATTCATTAACCTCTGACCTTGCACTTATTACTGGCTGGTGCGCTACAAATAATATGACGATCAATGCAACCAAATCATTTGCGATGCGTTTTGGCCATTCAAGAAGGCTCATTCCTCATCCCGCATATTCTGTTGGGTCGTCTCTCCTTCAGGATGTAAACGAGTTAAAATATTTAGGGATAACGTTTTCAAATAGCCTATCATGGAAATCTCACATTTCATCGACTATTCGAAAAGCCAGCTCAACCCTGGGCTGTGTTTCCCGTAATCTTAGAGGAGCCCCTGTTGTGGTCAAAAGACAAGCCTATGTGTCGTTAGTTCTACCTTTTGGAATATGCAAGTGGCGTGTGTGATGTGAATCGCAGCATTAGAGAAAGTCCAGCGCCGGGCAGCCAGGATTATTTCTGGCAAGTTTGACAGGTTTTGCAGTGTCTCTTCAATTCTTAAGGACCTGGGCTTAGTTCCCCTTTCAATTCGTCGCCGTGAGCATCGCTTGCGTCTCTTGAGTGGCTTCATTACTAATGACATAGACGCGTCACTTCCATTTGGCTTCTCTGTGAAATCATTACAGCGTCGCACTGACAACGGCATGTCTCTACTTATACCCCGCTCAAGAAGTAACGTACTTCAGAATTCCTTCTTTCCTAGATCGGCCTTAGATTGGAATAATCTCCCAAGATCATCTACAATTTTGATAAATGCGTCAGCTTTTCAAGCACACCAGCCAGCTTCTTAGTTGGTTTCATTTTACGTGTCCAGTTTAATGGCGTGTATTGTGCTTTTTTTTTTGTAACTTGACTATGGACTTGTCCGTTTTTGTGAATATGTTTCTTTCCATCTCTGTTTTCACCAGAGCCAAATCATTTGCCTGGTCATTTGAACAATTAAATTAAATTAAATACCAATTAAATTAAATTAAATTAAATTAAATTAAAAGTTCCTTCTGAAAATCCGAAACTTTACCAACCAATATCACTTCTCTCAGTTAGCAGTAAAATTTTCGAGAGAATTCTATTTTCATATCTAATGGCTTACATTGAACTTAACCAAATGTTGCATCCCAGTCAACATGGTTTTAGAAAGAAGCGGTTTTGGTGACTCAACTGAATATACTTACGATATTGGATGTGCACTCGAGGGAAAAGAAGAAGCCGCATGCAATTTTTGTTGATTTCAAAAAAGCATTTGATTTGATCCCTCATAATCTCCTCTTACACAAGCTACTTCTGCTTGAATTTCCTGCTCCTCTTGCTTCCCTCATTGAGTGCTTCTTGGCCAGGAGGTTTTTCCA
>JASGXE010017139.1:0-10685 GCA_030068105.1 Sinentomon sp. SZTP_YWyxl
TTTGACTGGGGATCCGTACCCATGATTGCCACCAATTCATTTTTGGGGAATTCTGAAATTCTAAAAAATAATCTGCGAAACCTGCCTGGCATTGCAAAAATGTCACATCAGTCGTCGACAAACCATTTCAAACGTTTATACCCATTTCTCGTCCCGACTCGTTTAGCTTGCACTGGCCGAGTTGTGGGGTTAATGTAATGAAGCATTTCGATTTTCAAAGCTCAGCTCAGGATCTGTTTATCATAGATCAGCCGTTGTACGACATAATATTGCATCCATACCCACTTACATAAGACAGGCCTTTCTTATCCGGAGGCTTGACAGAATTGAACCTTGTATTCATGAAACACAAGAAATCTATCGCACGGCAAATGAACTCCGAACCAAATCGTTCAAAAATTTTCCTTTGCTTTGGAATGCAACCGCCAGAATCGATGTTGTACACTGCAAAAATATTAAAACAGAACTTTAATTAAAAAAATTAAATCGGAGAAATCAAATTATACAAAACTATTCACTAGGATCTATCCAATCGGGTGGGCAACTGGTGCTCCATCTACGAATAGATTCATTTAGCTGTTTCAGGCTCTTAGAAAACTTGGCATGATAACTGTTCTCTGATCTAAGGCCAAAGAGCGGCGATCAGAATGCACAAATCAGGATGGGAGTGACCAGTGATCTCCATTCAAACTGGATGGCAATGAAGAGCGCAGCGGCCTGGCACCGCGGCTTCTCTGCTGGGTTTTCTCGCGGCGGGCAGAATGAGGAGATTCAGCTTGGCTCCGCAGCCTCAGCCATTTTCTAAAGTCAGCCAACGGCTGAATAAGCGAAAGCTCCATGAAGCAGCGCGAGTGTTTTGGCCTTGTGGCAAACTTACTTCCTGGACAAGTTTCATGGATTTTGGAAAAAAACTTCGAAAGTTACGAATTTTCGTTGACGCTTTGCCAATCTCCAGGGTGGATGATCCATTCAAAGAGCGCGCTCTCCTTCCCGCCGAGAGAGCGCCTATGAGAAGGACGGGGTGAGAGAGACCGATGCCACGCGGCTCTGCTGCAAGAGAAGCAAGCTCTGCTGAACGAGAAGAAGCAAGCAGAGTCGAGTTGAACACGCTTGGTCGTGATATGCGGCAAGCAAGCGGCGACCTTTTCGTTTGCATGGGTGGCTGCCGGTAATCGCGCCAATGCAAATTCATTTGATAGTTGCTGTCAACTAAATTTGTAGAATCACGCAACTGGATTCCGTGCTCCTACAGGAATAGAGCAGCCTCAAAATCTGCAAGAATTAAAAACTCAATATTTCACCTTCAAGCAGAAGGCATCCCTTTTTTCGTGATGGCTTTTCCCTGATAATTCCAAACTTCGCAGACCTTGGAAGGCATTTTGAGAGGTTACCTCCTCCCAAAATGTTTTCTTTATCGGGATTTCACGTAAAAGAATTCAGAGAATTGCACATTTTGAATTTCAACATTGAATGAAGAAAAGATGAACTTCAAAAGGGTTTACCAAAAAGGAAACACATGCAATGTGCGAGATTTCAGGATCGGACGTCATCTGCCTTTCGAATTATTTTGACAGCGGAAAGAACGAACAATGGTGCAAGCTTTACCCATCCCACATGCTCTTCCATGCAGTGCATACCACAATTCTTTCTTTCCACGAACCATTCGTGATTGGAACACCCAACCTTCTGACTCGGCCAAAATTTCTGCGTTCCTGCACAAAACTGATATGTTACCTTCTCAGTTTGCTTTTTGAATTTGAATTTCTATAAGAGCTCCATGTGACGTTTTCTTGAATGCTTAATCAAGTTGTTGCTACGCACTAATCTTTATTACTTTTTGTTCAAGTCCTTCTGCCATCTTTGCAGTCGTATTGTGTAAAGAATAAATAATAAAAAAATAAACGATTTTAAAACCCCTGAGGAAAATGATAGGTAGGCAACGTGAAACATTTGCTGCTATGCGTGTTGCAGCTTGTCAAGCGAAAGGAGAAAATTTGAATTCTGAAACCCTTTCGAAAAAGAAATGGAACATGGCTGTGTGGGTTATATTGCATCCACCAGCATTGACCTCAAGCTTGGATGATATTTAAATTTAGGAAGTTTGTTGAGTTTCCATGCGCCATTTACTGGCTCCCAGTTTCGTAGGCGTTTATAACGTTTGCAGATCAGAATCTGGCATTTTCGATTCAACAGAAGGCAGAGAACATGGAGGATGTCTCCTCATGGAACATGGAGAACATGGAACATGGAACATAGAGGATATCTCCATGGAGGATATCTCCTCTATGTTTTTGAGCAAGGTTTGATTTTTTACGAAAGCGGGACGAAGAATCGCATGGACATCGCTTGCAATGATTGGTGATAGTGCAGTTTGCGAAGCTGAAACCCCAGCTGTTGACATTCCCGAAAGTGACCGCAACAGCCTTCCAGCAGGAAGAGTCCAAGGCAAGTAAATTACCTATACACGTACGAGTAAAGCAGAAATCGGAAAGGAAGTCAACGCAGGCAACAGCAGTGTTCCGGTAATAAAACACTCTTCGAAAGTCTCTTGGCCGGAAATTAATGAATACATATCGCGGGCAACACCTCTGGTCATGTGTGATCAGCGAATTCATATCCAGAGTGCAGTGAACTGCCGTTCCAGGGCGAAGCTTCTCGCAATCAGTAGAAGATGCCTCTTTCACCCCTCTGACAACAAAAACGCTAGCAGAAGCGAAGGTATGGGCTCTGGCTGGTGTCAGTGGACAAAGCACATCCGTGACGCGGTCAGAAACAACCACTGGCAGCAATTTACTTGCTTTTGTTATTCGTACAAATCCACATTCAATCTCAGGATGCGAAAATGAGACATCCATTTGCAAAGAACCCACAGCAGGGGGAAAAACAAAGAATAGAACGATAAAAGCCTCACATAACACAATCATGTGGAACCTCGAAGCCCCAAAACCTGGTCACTCCAGCCCAAGCCAGAAATCCCAGGGAGCATCAGTCTCAGTGTTTATCAAACAGCCCATGTAATTATGGCCGTTTACATATTTCTCTTACAGCGGAGAGATCATGACGGGGGTAACGCTAACTCCGAGCTGCGAGGCAAATTTTCGCCATCTAATTCAATGGAAAAAAAATTTAACTGCCTCGGTGAGGAAGCGCTACCTCGGTGATGACCTCTCCGCCGTTATTATTGAAATAAGGAAAATCGGATAATAAAACACAAATTGATAGTTTCATCAATTGAAAAAATAATAGCACTAAAAGATCCAGTGATCTTATCGCTATTTTTTCAAGAATATCGTGGAGGCTGCATCAAATAAACAAGGCAAGGCCCCATAGTCGCCCCCATATTCGTGTATGAGTTCTGGAAATCACTGCGTTTTCGTGAAACGGGGCACAAAGTTACAATTATTATAAATACGAAATAACATTGATTACAATTATTAATTAGGCCTATAAAATAATAAAATCAATACAATTAAACGAAAAAATGTCGTGAGGAGTTCTAATAAACTTCTTTGTAACCCACCAACGGGAATCCACCAACGGATCGATATTCCGGATATCATCCGCGAAACATGAAACTGATAAAATTCGATCACAATCGAATCAGAATTCTCAAAAAATTGTGAAATTTTGATGAGCAGTCTTCGCATTAAACTTACCAGCAGAATTCACGAACGCTGTTGACATGTAAAGGGCCCCACAGGTGGTCACGTCGACCGGAAGTTTAGTACCGTTACTCGAAATTCGGTAGGGTCTCAAATAGGCTTGAATCCACTGACGACTTTTCTTCGACAACGGCTTCAGCTGTTCCTCGAGCGCAGCGTATGCTGTGGATATGAAGAGATAAGCGTTCGCTTGTAAAAGGCAGGTTGAAAAATGTGAGATCCGCCAAGATTGTCTCGAAGACTGTTGTTTTTTAAACAGCCGAAGACATGTCTTTTAAACAGCCGAAGACATGGAGTGATGGAACGGCTGTAATCAATGAATTGAAGTATACGTACGCATAAGTCCATTCTACATACATTTCTATGGCTGTAATCGGTCTTCAATCAAGCTATGCCGAAACTAGCGACTTGAGACCTGTCACAAAAACAGGTTATGTCGAAAGTCTTCGAACATGGAAGAAATTCCAAATACGAATGCTCTCTGCATGCCGCACAGTTAGGCATGCTTTAAAACCTGTTCAGCGGTGAACTGACAACGGGTTGAGCCTGACACAGCCATTTTGTAAAAACGAAGTTTTTGCGAATTCTTTTTCCCTCTGACCATATCGCAGCTTGGAATAGTCTTCCATCAAATTCACTCTTTATTCAAGTAACCCGTGATCGTTTCTTTTATTAATTGATTTAATTGACCCCTTTATTTTTTAACACGAACTGACTAGATATACGAACTGACATAATTATAGCGCCAATACTTGCGCTGCTGTCTGTGTTTAAGCTAAATAAAATAGATAAATTTAGGGATACCCAATTTCAGCCAGGTTCGATACATTTTCACGCATCACACAAACATGTGTTTTGCCCGGCTCATGTTGTCATTAATTCCTAAAACCTTTTTTTTATTATCGGCGTCGGCGGCACCAACCAGCAAAAATATAGGGTTTACATCGCATCACTCAAACATTTTTGGCCAATATTTTCTGGTACATGTGGCTGTCACCGGTGGGAACGCAGAAAAGGGTCAATTGCGCCTGAGTTAGTAATGAACTCCCGTGTTCAATGAGTTTTGGCGGGTGGTCTACAAAACATTGTCAGAAAGAGAACAAAAAAGTAGGGGCGTTGACTTTTGGCCAAAGCATTTTCTAGCTGCAAGATGTAAAGAGCAACTCAACTCATCAAATGCACGGTGCAGAAACAGCAAAGAGGACCGGAAAGAGGGTGAACCTCCCTCCTCGTCCGATCGTTTTGTTTCGAACACATCCGGTCGACACTAGTCTGGACGACACCTGAACATTTGAACGCATGTTAACCCGAGTTTGCGGGAACACAGAACTGCTTTGTCGCGTGTGCAGCCCGTTAGCAATTGTCGGAGACATATTTCAATCTAGTCATACGCCAATTCATCCAGGCAATACAGCCATTCAATAGCTGCCGAAGAAAGCTCTGAAAGTTTGCCTTTTTTAAGCTCAGCGCCAGAAACGTGAGTCATGTTGCGGCTATACCGTTCTCCCGACCATAAACATCTGTGGTCGTTACCTTTCAGCGCCAGGATAGCTCGCTTACAGCGGAGAGATCATGACGGGAGTAACGCTAACTCCATGCGTAAAGCTAATGCGAGGCATTATTTATCATTGGATTAGATGGGAAAAATTTGTTCGCATTGGCGTTTCCTCTGGAGTTAGCGGTACCCCCGTCATGATCTCTCCGCCGTTAGTGGTCGTTGATTTACGTGCAGTGTCACCAGCATGACAGTCTCGCTGTGGTGTCGACAATCAAGAAGGCGCGTTTTACGACGGACGTGCCTGCTTCTTCTTGGAAACGTTTTAGGGTTGGGGACGTCCTTCTTGGGTCCTATGGGTTGCCGACCTTCCATATACTTTTAGGGATCACGACTACAAACCGCAATCTAAGACTTTCAAAAGAGTTATCGCACTGCACTCTTTTTTGACTGAAACCATCCCATATTGGACCAGGTAACTCCCTTGCAGGGCGTGTGTTTCATCAGCAGTTGAGAATCCATCTCTTTCAGAACCTGCTCCCTGCCACATGAAATTGTCTTCCCATGGGGTTGTCACTCCAATTTGGCATATGATTTTAACAGAAAATAGATGGGCTAAGGATAACGCATCAGGAATACATAGTCTTGTTTTCAGCAACTCGCAAATGCGCTAAACTAACCATTTAGTTGCCCATTGGGCTACCTATTGGGCTACTCATTGAGCTCCCATTGAGATACCCTTTTTGCATTGCACAGTTTGACAATCTTGAGTTTCTTGGTGTTGATCTCACATGACTTTTGAGTGTTGTGAGTAGATGCTCAAAAAAAAAAAAAGAATCACGCGGAAGAACAAGCGTTATGGCGCCTTCACTCTAAATTGACACCACAAGAATTTCATCTTTTTGGTCGATCAAATTTTGAATTTTGATCCAATTTAAATTTTGTGTCGACACCTTCCGAAAACGGACATCACGTTCCTCCCATAACAATGCATTCAATTTTAATCACCCAACTAACGCCGGCCTTCCCATATCGCCTGATCGTTCGGAGAGTAGTGTCCTCTGGTAACTGACAGGAAACTAATACTGCAAGAAACAACTGCGAATACCGTTGCAACTTTGTAGGAAATCATGCTGGAAAGACACGTAGACGATAACACGAGTTATACCTGTCTCGGAATAGGCAACCAAATTCAGAATGGTGCACAGGAAACTGCAGCTCAAATTTGAAAACGATCATCACGCCGGAATGCAATGTTTTGTCATTCGATCCAATTTCGAATCAAGTTTCAACTACACCAGTTCGTATAAATGTATTCAGGGTCCAGTACAGTACAGAACGATACACTACAGGGTAAACTCAATCCCTTCGAACATAGGAGAAACTCCAACAGCCTTATTTTGTGGCTATCCAATTTCCACAGAATTCAACAGCCGATTTCGGGATCACTCATTTATGAAATTCGTAAAAACGCTTGGGGAATCGCCAGTTGCATCTGTGAATGGTACCTACCTTAACTATGTGAATGGCGAGGAGAGTCATTCTGCTAAACATTCACCGGGAAGTGACGGCATGCCAAATTCACTGCAAATGCTCTTGCTGCTGAATCGCTTTTTTGTGTTTCACTTTTTAATTGAATTTTCAAATCAAAAAATTCCGGAAATCATGAAAGATAGCTGTTGTCCCAATAGTTTGAGATCTCCCAGATGATATCTGTTGAAAGTTATCGTCCGATTTCTGTACTTCCCAGCAGAGCTTACATATTTGAAAAAGTCTGTGCCCCGACGTTAACTGACTTCTTGGTTGTAAATAATGCATGATTTTTGCTCATGGAATAGTCCCCGCTGATTGGAAGAAAGCGACGGTTATTCCTATTCCAAAAAGTGGCTGCAAACCTAATATTCCTTCTGGTTTTCGACCAATATCGCTAACCTGCATCACATCCAAGCTATTCGAACGGACACTGTTAAAAATTGTTATGTCATATAACTCCGCGCAAAACCTTCTTCACCCGAACCAGTTTGGCTTTCGCAAGAATCTATCATGTGAGCTCCAGCTCACACTTCTTGTAGATGAAATTTCTAGGGCACTAGATTATGGTATTCGGGTCGATGCCATTTTTCTAGACTTTTCCAAAGCTTTTGACCTGGTCCCTCTCAATAGATTGCTCATGAAACTTGCGTGCATTGGACTTCCCAGTACATTGATTCAAAGCATCATTTCCTAGTGGGTGGTCCCAACATGTCTTGGTTGATGGTGTAGTATCCCGGGCTCAAGCTGTGAGATCAGGCGTTCCCCAAGGAAGTGTAATTGGACCAGGCGGATTTCGACCTTTGCTGATTCGGACCTTCTTCGTCTTGATCTCAACCGGGTCTCTGATTGGTGTGCCCGGTGGGGGATGCGGCTGAACCTTGGGAAATGCAAATGGATGTGCTTTTCACGCCGAGCCCAAACGACTCACATTCTTCATGTTCGCACATATTCACTTAATTCTCACGTCATTGAACAAGTCAAAGTTTAGGGGATAATCTTAGCTGCGATCTGAGTTGGTCTTCCCACATTGAATACGTTCTTGGCAAAGCTATAATCGAGTGTTAGGCCTTATGAAGAGCTGCCAGAGTCAAAAATTCACGTCGACAACATGGGTGCTTCTCAGCAGAAAAATTGAGGTTTTCCTTTTTTATCATATTGCCCGAGTGCTTGAGTAGAGCAAAGTGCTGCCAGAGTAAAAAATTCACGTCGACAACATGGGCGCTTCTCAGCAGAAAAATGGAGGTTTTCTTTTTTTACCATATTGCCCGAGTGCTTGAGTACAGCAAACTGCTGCCAGAGTCAAAAATTCACGTCGACAGCATGGTCGCTTCTCAGCAGAAAAATTGAGGTTTTTCCTTTTTTTACCATATTGCCCGAGTGCTTGAGTACAGCAAAGTGCTGCCAGAGTCAAAAATTCACATCGACAACATGGGCGCTTCTCAGCAGAAAAATTGAGGTTTTCCTCTTTCTAGCATATTGCCCGAATGCTCGAGTACAACAAGGTGCTGCCAGAGTCAAAAATTCACATCGACAACATGGGCCCTTCTCAGTAACAAAGGCAAATATTTATTTTGATGGTCACTATTCCGTATACGTCCAGTAACAGAAACAATAATAAGCCGTGCCTGGCCATGGCTGCAGATATTCTCTCGGGGGATAAACAGCTACAGAAACAATAATTATGACTCCCATGATTCATTGTAGGTATACTTGTATTGGGAGTCAATACTGTAACATACAGTTCCGACTTGCAATTTGCTTATTTTGTAGTAGAGGGCGCCGTATTCTCCAGTGACAAAATTGCATTAAGCAAAAACTTAACAGTCAATCCATAGTGATGGATTTTCTGTAGAATTTCATTTCTATGCGCCACGCATACTTAATCATCTTCCATTGTTGCAACCGGATGTAATCATGAGAAATACGGAAGAAGTTTTTCATTGCAGCCGCCTTCAACAAATTTGTCCACGAAGAATTTATCCACGTCGAAAAAGCTCTAAGAAACTCATTTATGAGAACCCAAATTGTTGTCCCTATGTGTAGACCCAAAGTGACGCAATTCGGCAGCAGATCTTTTGATGACGGTTAGGTTATGACGGTTCAAATCCATATCATTCTCTTTCATTTCTGAAACCAAAGACGAAAAACTGCGAAGCGTGGGAAATGCGTTTGTTTGAAAGGATAAGCCATTTTGAAATTTATTTTGGACAGTATTTAAGCTATTTTAGGATAGTAAGCTATTTTGGGACAGTTGGGATATTGTGCGTTGGAATTGCCAATACAAATAAATAGCAGCAAAAAGTAAAAGGTTCATATCACCCATTTCGATAGAAATAAAAGTTTCATAGCACACGTACATTGGAAGGAAACTTGGTGAACATCTACGTGTGCATAAAAGAGTGCGGGTTCAAATAACCCATTTTGACATAAAAAAACTTTTTTGACAAAATTGACCAGAAACCAGTTGTAACCAGGGTGATGTAAATTGGTGATCTGCTGGGGGTACTGGTTGTCGTGGCAATGAAAAGGATTGGTACGAGAAGTTTGAGGTCAATTTTACACGCTGCGAAAATCCAATGACCATCCAGTGCCGTGCGGTGATGCCACATGCGGTAGTGTGCGGTAATGCCACAAAAAGGTGAGAGATTTAGGGTTTGGTTCTCCACGAAAGATTGGTGGAAATTCTCCCGGAAATGCATATTTTTTTCATTTCATCTGACGTCATTTAGTGGGGCATTATTGCATGGAAAACTGACCGAATTTGGTGTTGTCGTCCTTTTGCCAATTTTGGCAATTTAGTCATGATTTTTTCCTTCAGTGGCACGCGTGTAGATCTTAATGCAGAGGAGAATTCCTCTATGGAACACGGGCAGTTTTCAACGGTGTTTGGTAAACTTCCTCAGGTTCCATTTAACAGTGGTTGAGGTTGTCTTTTACTCAAATCGAAGTGAACTTACTCAGTCGACATTTGATCGCGACTTCACTTTCCGAAAAACTTCAACGCATAAGTGATTGGCCATTGTATGACGGGACATTTAAGAACTGTACGATCCCTGTATTTGCTTATGGGTGATCACCCAAACAGGCAGTTGCAAATATAGATGTCCATTTCCTCATTATCTCACGCATGAGCGAAGACAAAACAAAATGTCTTGTATCACTTCGGACGAGTGTATAAAAAAGCGTAGCGTCATAGCAATTAAGATTACGATGCTTTGAGTGAGTTTGTAATGGATTACAATGTGGAATTTTCGAAAGTTGTAAACGCCATTAAATGCCATGCGAATCTACTAAGAATCCCACCACGCAGCGCCACAGTTGCGTTCGGCCGTTTTTTCTGTGCTGCGGATGGAGGGTTTGGTAAGCCCTCGTTAGAGCAGAAATCCCTTATCCACTCAGCCACAATCAAGGAATTCTGGGGGACACACAACCTTCTCTGCTCGGCTGAAGAATTCCGAAACTCCTGTACAATTGTTTACGATGCGAACAATCAATATATCTGGATGAATGAGTTGTGACGACATGCGACTAGTGCAATAAAAATATTTGGTTTGAGTGGTCAATTTCGATTTTATTTGAAATCCAAGGAAAGTGTCCTTCGCACATTTTCGGCAACATCTGTTGCGGGGTGTCTCTTTCATTAACTATGACGTGTCTACCATTATCTTGCAGTAATGCGGTAGACAAAGCGTCACTCTCAGTAATGTAGTTTTGATTATTGCGGAATTTACATGAGGATGGAAAATGCTCATGCTTTTTACAGTTTTCAGTGTGCCAACCCGATGTGAAATAAAATTAACTTTTTAAGTCTCCGTGATGGGAAGATCGATAATCACAAATGGTAATTTTGCCTTCCTTCTTCGTGGCAACCACTTACGCCGTTTTGAATCTAAAGATTCTTACAGATTCTTCTTAGCCAGGGATGTGGAATCCAAACACCTTGATTCGTCTTGAAAGTGGGATCTAGCTGACCACTCGTTGGTCTCGCAGATTTT
>JASGXE010017140.1:0-20199 GCA_030068105.1 Sinentomon sp. SZTP_YWyxl
TAATGTGTTTCCTCTTCATGGCTCTTTTTTTAATTTTAATTTAATTTAAGGTTAATTTGCATGGGCAAGACCCTGGCGCAAATCAGCAATGAGGGATAGCATGAATAAACAAAGAATGAATGCACTCGGATGACATCAACTAGTTGTGTAACTTAAAACTTGTAACATCGAAAGAGTAAAGAAGGTCATAATATTCCATGTTGTTCGGCCAACCATGACCCTACATTGCTTTTAAAGGTGGCCACACTAATATCCTCACCATTTCCAAAGACACTAGGATGTAGCAGGCTTCATTCATTGACGGTTCTAGTGACAAAAGAATATTTTCCAACATCCTTGTGGGAGCACTGCCTTGTGGGAGCATTGTGCCCCCACAAGGATGATATTAATTCCCACAATGATGCTCTTTTGACACAGATCGTGGTGTCATGCAAAAAGGCACAGTTTCCCAACGTCACACTCTGATCGGTTTGATTTGAAATGTTTTACTTTTCATTGAAAACTTATTCCGGTGAGCAAATTTTCCGATGCATTTGTTATCTGACAAACAAGTTAAAAACTTTAAATAGTTACCTGGTTACCTGGGGTCTTTTTCAAGTCCGATGATGTGATATGATGGCTGCCGCTGGTAATGCAATCACATCGCATCACCGGACTGACCCCAGCCCAGGGGTCGTAACGTCGTCAGAAAATCTCCACATCGATCCTACAATGGCCTTAAACCAGGTAACTGTTTACAGTGTTTGTGAAAAGGATCGTGGCACCAGACAAAATTTAAGTTCAAAAACATTCAACTCGAGCCAACCAAAAATAAGATACAGCTAGCTCAAGCGAGCTGCTCCATGACAAAAACAACAGGTCAGAACAAGGATTCACCTTCAGTTCCAAACTCAACGAAAGATCTTCAACTCTGCTGTGAATTCACCAACCTTCCCAGATTCATCTTCAACATCACCGGGCATTACAGATACGGGAGATGACAAAGGGGTTTGCTGCTGTTGTGGTGAACTGCCACCGCTGGCAACGTTACTGCTTTTGACAACAAGATTCCTTCGAAGCCAAGTTCTCTGCTCCAAGTTGTATCCGACTATACTTCCAACTAATTCCAACAGCTTAGCAGTCAACTCCTGAAAGTCTTTGCTGAACTTCTTATCACCAGTTGTTGACCCTCCTTCACCTCCTTTCTGAACCAACTCGGAGATCACAAACAAGAGGAATTGTGCTGGTCGAGTGATGGTCGATACAGATTTGGACAGATTTGGACAGACAATCCCTGATCAGTGATGAAACACAACCCCACCTGTACAATGCGGCTGCTGGCTTATTATTTTCATCGCTGTCTGCTGCCATCACAATATCATTACGAGCAGTAATTGTAATTGTAATTGTAATTTAAAATAATTTGCCCGGCCACAGTCCTGCGCAAATCAGCAATTAAGCAGGTGAACACCCTTGTCATATTCGAGAAAAAGACAGCATGACCATAAAATCCACAAAGACAACTTAAAGGATCAACACATAATATATTGGTATGGTATCATGACACATGTCTATGTAAGCCGAGGGGAAGACTGCCCTGCAACCCCATGCAAAATATTCTTCCGGAAGGTGCTCACACTCAAATCCTCACCTTTCCCAAAAACCTCTGCATTTAAAGAGTTCCACTCATTCACAGTTCTGACACTGAAAGAATACTTACCAACGTCCCTACAAGCACGTCTGGGGCCTTATTCAATTAGACCTCATAACTTTACGTGGCTCTTAGTTCGGCTTAAGAGGTTCATTGGCTATTCAATTGGCACTCGTAAATCAGTCTCTTAGCTAAGAGGCTCATAAGGGCTTATGAGCATCATAAGCAAATAACATTGTGGCAATTGGAAAATCTGGAAATTGCTTATGAGTGCTTTGAAGCACTCATAAGCTATTCGCAAGTGAAGATATAGTCATTTTCTGGCTGATTTTTGTTGGTGTCTACGTCAATGAACTGTCATTTTTTGCATATTATGCTGCAAAATGGCTTTATTGCTGCATAATTTGGAAATGGATAAGTCGGCCAAGAAGTTTTCAGGAAGATTATCGACTATTGACGATATGACTGATGCAGAATCGGCCCGCACAACCATTTTTCCTCAGAATTTCTTCCAATTTGTTCTTGATTCGGACAAATTGCTGAGTCAAAAGCAAGGAATGGAAATTGCCATTTCGGCCATGGTGCCTTGTCTTGTGCCTTGCCTTACATATATTTTGCAAGGCAGCGCAGCTTGCATGTAATTTTATTGAGAGGCATGGCGGGAATTTTCCAGCCGAATGTGCCCGGTATTGTGAAATGTGCTCAGTGTTCTGTGACAACGGCGATCGATGGGGAGGGCTCATTATAAGGGCTTCGCCCTCCGAAACTCATGACTTTTGAACGGAAACTGTGCGACAGAACCCTGTTTTGAAGTAAAATTTAGATCAAACCCTGGTTTTTGGAATTTTGACCATTGTATACCTACGCTACCATAATAGATTAATCATATGCAGACGGTAGCATGCTTTAATTTGATTTTCATCTAACTAAAAGTTAGGAAAGTAAAAAAAATTACGAACTTCATCATGCATGGGTACCTAATATATCTGTTAAGGGGGGGGGTACCTTCGCGGACGAACTTTTTTGTTTCTTATCCGATTTTGCTGAAATTTTGGGGGGTTGTTAAACATAATAAGAGTATGTTCAGTGCAAAATTTCAGCCCTGTATCTCTCTTAGTTTTCTGGCAGCAGGTAAATTAGTAGCGGAAATAGGCAAAACTTTTTGAAGTGAGATCTCAGAAACTATGCATGCTGGAAAGGTGAAAATTGGTGTACATATGTAAAAAAGTGTCAAAATCCGGCTGATGAAGCCGGAATTTCAATTTAGGCCCTGGTTTAGTCATAATCTGCAATTTAGGTCGATGCGCGGTAAATTTTGTCGTTTTGCGAGTCATTTTTTTTAAAGATGGTCATAAAAATTCTTCTAACAAGAAAATCAAAATTCCGGCTTCATCAGCCGGATTTTCAGACTTTTTTACATAAGTACACCAATTTTCATCTTTCTGGCATGCACAGTTTCTGAGATCTCACTTCAAAAAGTTCTTCGATTGCAAAAAAATGCAAATGCGAGAAAACGCGATTGAAGTTTCAGGTAAAATAAAGACTGATTTGAATTTCGTAATGGTTTTTCGGTGGTCATAACTTCGTTGTAGCAAACAGGAGAAAGTTGAAAATTGACATGCCTGTGTAAAAAAATGTGGAGAATCAGCTGGTAACCTCGGAAAACTCATTTTTTGCCTAATTTGGCAAGCAATAGCCCAATTGGGTAAAAATATCGCAAAAAAACTATTCAGCGCTAGGCATATATTTCCGGTAAATATGACTTCGGAAAATGCGATGCTGTTCCAAAACTAATCGAGATAGAGTAAAATGGTTTGAAAATTCTGAAAGAAGAGATTTCAGCCTTTAAGATAGGTACAAAAACCAAAATCGACGTTTTTTGCAAAAAACAACTTTGCCAAAGGTACCCCCCCCCCCTTAAAGGTGTTTAGGAGGGCGTAAATTTCTTTTTGGTGAAAAATGTGATGCCCTCTGGGGGTGTTAGAGACAGACAGTTTAATCCCCCATGTAATTTTGCGTGACACCGTTGGAGAGCTGCCATCTTTCGGGGAACTTCAGTACCTTTGGCAATTGAAAGTTAAAAATTCTTTCCTCACTATGGGATTCGAACTTACGACCACTTTCACCCTTCGGATCATAAGCCTCGCGCTCTCCCAACTGAGCTGCCGTGGCAACTTTCAAATTTCTGTCTCATTCTTCCTTTTCGTGAGCTTCGACCTGCTTGTGCTGCCATCTCTCGGAGTTCCTTAGTTCGAATGAGACTGGAATCGATGTGGTCAGGGAAAATGCGAAACTGTTTGTCTCTTTTAAGTATTAAAAATCAATATTGGCATTCGTTGAATCGTTGGTCTGGTATCGGCGTGCGAAATCACAGTGCAAGTATTGGCAAAATTTCGTTTTTCTGCGATGGCAAATGTCGGCAAACCTATGCGCAGGTTGCTGGGACAGCAAATCATTTTTACAGCCTTGGGCACATTTGAGACTGGCGAAGCTTGAACATCATTGAAAAGTTAAAAAACAGGCCCGCTTTAGCTTTTCGTCACTGCCAAAAAAAGCAGGAAGAGCATACTCACATGAGGGATTCGAAAGAAAAAAAGATCTGCTGCCCTCGTTGTCCCTCTGCCAATGCGCATGTGTGCACAGAAAGTTACGTATCTTATTGGCTTCATTGCTTTGTTTCATCCAAACAAAAACAAACCGAGAGCCTCATTTTTTTCTGATTTTTCAGGAAAATTTGGTCGTCTCGATCTGTTTTTTATTGACTTGAAGCATACTTTCCAAAAAGTGTGTTCATTTTCAGAATGGTCGGCGCCCTTTTTACAGGTAGGGATGTGCAAATTTGTGCAAAAATCTGAATTCGGAGATTTGGCGGGTCAAAAAAATTCAAAAAACTGTCGCGGTTTTCATCTCTCAATCGTTTGATAATTCCCTTCTCTGAGATTTTCACGATTTTTTGTGGATCTGTCTGCGGTTGTCCTGTTCAACAGAGTCTGTTCAGTCTGTTGAACAGACTCTGTTCCGCTCCTGCTTTTAAAATGTGGTGCTGCCCGAAAAGAATATTTCGCTGGCCTTCCCTTTGCAATTGGACCTGCCTGCAATGGCTTGAGGACACATCCGCTGTTGTGGCCGACAACTGGGAAAACAGGCAGACGAATTCATGTCTGGAAAATTTCAAAATCATGTTTGGGTTGCTTTTCCATCTGTGATAAGTTTTGTCCAAGCAAACATGCGCCGAACATAAAAGGAAAAAATTTTGAGACGCGATATTCGAACCCACAATCTTCGGATCCCTCGAACCCACAATCTTCGGATCCCAAGACCAGTTGCTCTGCCACTGAGCCACCAGATCCACCGAGAATTTCGGTTCTCAAATCGAGCTTAAATGAAAATTCTCAGATATTCAGGAAAGGAATATCGGACTATTTGGACACCACTGTCTGCCCCCGCTCCCATTTCGTTTTGCTGTGATTGTTGGCGCGGACCATTCTGAAAATGAACGAACTTTACACAAATAGGCTACCCCCGACTGTCAAAGGGGATTTTTACATGTCGGCCAGCATCTTTTTATGAATCACACCAAATTTGGCTCAGCCCCCACCCCTTCTGGGATCTCCTTTGTGGCAAAAGATCATATCAAGATACCGGAGACCTTGATGCAATGTGCTTGCTTCAAATAGCAGATTTATTCCAAGCATGACTTTCCTGGGGCCATAGGCCTCATTGCATTGGCATTTGGCAACAAAAATGAGAGCCCTATACTGCTACAGAAAGAAAAGCTAGCATCAAGCGCAGATATCTTTTGAGGTTAAATGGAAATTAAATCACATAAAGCCAACATATGCCGCTAAGAGACTCATAAGAAGCTGAGGCTCTCAAGAGGTGTAATTGAATACGAAACCGGCCATCTTACGAGGCCTCATACGAGTAGCGGCTATGAGCTTCATAACAGAAAAGAGCCTCGTAGCTTATGAGCTGTAATTGAATAAGGCCCCTGGTACCCACTGGAATGAGCAATATCCAGCAGAAAACATAAGAAATGTGAAAAAAAACTTCCCCACCCAGCAGAAGGAGATTCTCATGTGTACCTACCTGCCTAGGTATGCCAGTGCTGTTGTGATATCAGCTTCCTTCTTCAGTTCTGAGCCGAGCACATATTTTTGCTGACATGGATTCACCAGCCTCGCAGCCTATCACCTGAAAAAAGTGTAGGTTGCAGTAGGGTCAATCTGTGTTCAGTTGTTACTTGTTCATCTTGGACATTTTTGAATTTGTTGTGACTTCATCTTCTGATGAGAAAATCCCGTATGGCATGCATGCTGCTAGTTAACAATCTCACTTAAAATTTTATGATCCTATCTCATTTATGCCTGAATTTGTCAGATCAGTGTCAATTTGCCCACCTTGGATATTTTCCATTCCTTGGATATTTTCCATTCCTTGGATATTTTCCATTCCTTGGATATTTTCCATTCCTTGGATATTTTCCATTCCTTGGATATTTTCCATCTGCAAAGAAGCACACACAAAATAATCTGATCAAAATGCATGGTGTACGTTGGCCTGTCTAGCCAAGAACTTCAGCTATCTATTCTTTTCTTCATTGCTGATTTTTCTCTGCAGATGAGAGAATGTTGAATGCTGATGAGAGACCACTATTAGTGCAACTGAATTGGCACAAGGATGACCGCGAGGGACGATTCTTGCTGAGACGAATTTCTGAAAAAACATTTGTGAGTTTTAATTTGTGTTTTTTGATTTCACTTCGTTTGCTTTCTTGATTCCTTTCTTCAGTCGACATCAAGAAAGATAGGTAGAACCTGCCTACGGTTCTTGTCAATTTTTATTGTGCAGTTGCTTGCTTTCCTTTGGTGGTTCTTTTTTCGAGAAAAGTTAAATCCTTCAACAAAAAATAAAACTGACGTTGTATATTTTATCTCAGCATTGTGAAGCTGTCATGTCTCAGAGAAGTTTTGAGTTTCTTGTTTACCTACTTCGTGTTGTGTGCAGCAGGAAGTTCCAACAAATTTCGGATTTTCTGCAAATTCAAATTTACTGACTTTTTATTCATGCATTGCAATTACTGTTGTTTTTCTCGCCCTGGCAGGTCACGGGTAGGCATGAAATGATGTTAAATTGTTTTGCCGCTTGCTATTCATTAAGCTAGTCATACCTACTTATCTCCCTATTTTGTTTTTTGTCAGTTCGGAGCTGCTACGAATGGCCTAGGTAGTGACAGCAATTTCAAGCGGAAGTTGTCCAAGCGTGAGAAGAAACAACTGAAGAAGCAGGAGAAAATAAACAAGACCAAGCCAACTGCTGATAATGGAGGTGTGGCCGAAAAGCTATATGCTGGTGAGTTTTGTGGGATGGATTCCCAGATTCACTCTCATGGCCATTCAATTATGTGTTTTTCCATCATATTTTAAGCTAATTGCGTACTATCTGCAGACAAATCTATTAGGAATATAAAGCCCTGTATCAAGGATGTGGTTGGGTATGGTTGAGACCATTGTGATGATGCGTTCAACCATCATATACCTACCTTGCTTTGCTTTAACCCCTTGCGTACCAAATTATTTGCTGTACGCAATGCACAAAATTCCAAGTTTTTTTTTCTTCGGAAAAAGTGCAACAAATGAATCGCACACTTCAAAATGTTGTATCTCAGGCTCTTCTTGTCCAATCCTGAAGAAAAAAACAATTTGGAAGGAAAAATTCCAATTTTTCACCAAACATCACACATCACCAAAAATATTTGTTCTGATGGCCACCAAATGCAGTGCCAACATCATCATATTGTGCTGATAAAATAGCACAATTCAATAAGAAGTTCACATTCACTTTCATCATCACCAATAATGAGGTCCTGTGATCACCACCAGCTGCGAAGTTTATTTGGCTTGTTTAATTTAAGCTTTGAAATGGTGACAGTTCTAATTCTCACTAAGAAAATTCGTATCTACCGATCCTGGTGAACAGTTCTTTTATTTATTGTAATTTTGAACTGAAATAAGTACCTAGTACCTACCTTCATCTGTTATCTTGAAATGTTTGACTGCTTTCAATTTATTTTCTGAATGCTTTATGTAGATTTCATCCACGTTTTTTTTTTCAAAGCTCACCCACTTATTTCTTAAACATTTTGCATTCTAGACATTCCTGAAACCAGCTTCACTCGCTCAATATCAAATCCCGAGTCAGTAATGAGGCGGAGGCGTCAGCAGAAACTAGAGATGCGACTGCAACAATTTCGTAGTCGTGACGGTGGTTCAGACAGTGGTGGGACATTGAAAATATACGGTGATTCTCTATGCAAAGATGTGCCTTATAAAACACTGCTTTTGTCCGTTCATGATAATGCTGCCTCGGTTGTAAAAGAGATGCTCGAGAAGTATGGGATGAACACAGAGGAATCTCCAAACTATTGCCTTGTCCAGGTTAGCTTTTGCTTTTTTCTTGTTCTGAATACGAAGGTAAGTAAAAAATTTTTGTCCCTGAACTAGTTCCAGTAGGTGTGGGCGATTGATATTTTGGATGTAGGTGAACTATACCTTTAAATGATTGTCCTCTTAATTTTTTGCTCTAGCTTTTGTAGTTGAGTTGTAATCTAAATTCTGTAGTCCAGCTGTCATCGATTTGGTCAAAAATCGACAAAATCAAACATTGTGCTGCCATCGAGTTTTTGACATTGGAAAAAAGTTCACCGAAAGAAATTCACGAACGCAAGAATGTTGTTGGTACACCCAAGCCGTTGCTTCATCATACAAAGTGGTCACCGACTGGGCCTGCAAAATAAACTTGAAAGAACAGACATCGAAGATGACCCACCTCCGAAAATGCAGAGATCTTAATTGGCCATAAGAGACAATTATTGCCAATTAATCTGCTGGTCTTAATTGGCAATTGTCGAGCTGCGACCGCAGTAGGAGGGATCAGTTTTCAGTTGGTGGATCAGTGTTCAGTTGGTGGGATCAGATTTCAGTTGGTAGGATCAGTTTTCAGAATCCCGAAGTGTATCAAAGCAAGCACTGCAGTTGTCATTTTTTGGGGCTGCTAATAATAAAATTATTGAATTTTGAAGCATAGCCCGAAGTTCACGGAGTGTGGGTTGCAGCCACACCCAAGAGGAGGTCCATGCACAGAGCCCTTGGCGGGAGGTTGCGGCCCTCCGATATCCATGACAATTTTAAAATTGCAGGCTTTTAAAATCATGTGCAGTGAGTGCTCCATGGGTACTTGCCGATAGGGCCAGGCCTTTGAAGCAGGGGGTTCTATGTCCTTCAACCAGAGGGGGATGGATAATCTCCCCGTAAACACACTCCCACGTGAATGCCTGTATTCCAGCTCTTGTTTCTCTCCTCTTAGCAGTGTCGCTCGTTTCTTCCCAGCATTTTGAAATGATTCTGGTCCAGGGAATCTGAAACACGTTATTTACGTGCACGCATTCTCCGTTTTTAAGCGTGTGAAGCATGTCCATATCTCCGGCAACTCTTCTGATAATTTGATCTGAATGGGCAATCATGGCTTCAATGAAATGGAAAAAAAGAAACCTCCACTCGTTTTTTGATTGCTGAAACGTGATGTTCCAACATGAAGTTTCGTTTTTCTTTTTTTTGCATCAAGCTGTAGTGGTGGCGAATAAATGAAAGTTGCCATTTCTATTGGTGTTGTTCATTTTTCTTCTTTTTAAAGGTTATTGCGACAGGATCAAGCATGCAGAACTTGAATACAAGCAAACAGAATGTTAGCAGCAGTTCTCCGAGCAGCAAGGAAAATAAGACGAGCAACATAATCAGAGAATACATTCTTGATGATGATGAATGCCCACTGGCAATTCTTGTCAATCATCCCTCATCAAAAGGTAGGATGTTACAACCTTCAACCTTCCTGTGTGATTGATTGTTGCCAATGAAAGTTAATTTCTATTTGGGTGGATGCTGGCGTTGAGTTGCAGAACAACTGAACAGGAGTGATGAATCACAAAACTGCTGAAATGAATGGGAGAGGGGGAATTCGATTGTGACTCTGCTGAAAATCAAAAGAAATGCCGTTTCTTCTCTTTTCGGTGCTATTTCTTGCTTTGTGAACATGATGAGCGCTCGAACGGCACCATACCGTAATTTTCTTGCAACGAGAACTCAATTACTGGACCCCCGATTGAGTTCAAAATTGGCAGGGGTCAAGATGCACAAATAAGATGTGCTGTACCTTTTCTTTTTATGGTGCAAGCGGAGCAATACACAAGAAAAACATATGCTATACCTACAAAATGTACCTACCTCAGAACATCACTACCAATAAAACATCACTATTGATTGTCCGAGTGGTGGTAGTGGAACATACAGGCTGTCCCAAAATTATTTTGTAAAATTCGTGGATATGTTCTTGATGGCAAAACAAATCGAAATTAACCAGTAAAAATAATTGTTTGAGGCCACAATTTCCACGCAGGGAATGCCCCCAAGGCCCAAAGTCTCCAAAATGGGCCCATTTTGGGATGAGTAATCATGGGGTAGGTAAGATTTCAACTCAGAACCTTCAAATTTTCAGGACAAGTTCTACGCAGCAAACGAAACATAAAGGGCTGATTCTTAAAACAAGACTCCGCCGAGTTCGGTGACGAGTCCGGAGTCGAGCTTTTTTCATTCTTAACCGGTCAAGCCCGGCGCCCGTACACCTTACGTGCTCAAAAACTGCAACTGATATCCGACTGCCGTAAGGTGTATCGCATGTTTAAAGCTGTGGCGATTTGCCGAAGTGCGTACACCGTACGCGTGGGAATACCATGCATTCAAATGGCTTTATCGCCGCAAATGCGGCGAATCGCGTTGGCTTAAATTTTCATAGTCGGAAACCGGAATAAACAGCGATCTAGCAGACGTTTATTCCACCAAAATCGGTCCAACCGTTTTAAATTGGCGCAATTTTCAAATTTCCCAGGTTTTTGTCTTTAGTTCTTGTTGAAGGGCCTTTTTTGCGATCGCTCGACATCTGCCGCCCGCCGAAATTTGAATTTTCGGGAAGTCGAAAGATGCACGATTTAGCAGATGCTTGTTTCACTGGATTTGCTGCATTCGTTCAGAAATGGCGTCGTATTGAAATTTCGTGTTTTTTTCCAGTTTTTGTTCAATTTTGGTGCGGTTTTCAGTGGTTTGTGTGTGTTTTGGCCAGTTTTTTGTGCAAAAGTGTTTTTATTGGTTGAAAACATCAAAATATGAGTGATTTTATTGACACAGAGCAGAAATCTGGCTTGGTTTGGCAGGAAATGCATGCATTTCTGCTTTTTCCGTTTTTCGAAAATCCTTGCAAAAATCATTAATTCTGGCAGGAGCCAGACTTTTTGGTGCCGAAAATTGGGGAATACCATTGCAAAACCCGAATTCGTAATTCCGGGCTTGAGGGGTTAAAAGGAGACTCCGAAAAGTGTTCGGTTCTGTTGCAACTAAAAGGAGGCTCCGCTGAGTTGCAACTCGAGTTCCGACTTAACTTTCTGTTCTTAAAAGGGGACTCAGCTCGAGTTCGGACTTGGGCAAGTCCGGACTCCAAATCCTTTTACATGGCGATAATAGGAAGATTGCCAAGTCTGGTCTGGAACAGGGCTCACACTTTTGCATGATATTAGCCTGTCAATTTGCTTGCAGTGCAATAATTTTCTTGGCAAGCGAAAATTGCCATTAACGTTTAGTAAGCGTCTGTCATTTGTGATGGAGAGACGCTTTTCCGGCCACCTAAAATTGGAAGTATATGATTTGACGGACAAGAGGAAGTGCATCGAATTGGGTCGAATGAATGTTAGGCAAAATGTTTATGCCGTTTTAAGTTCGCATGGTTTTAAGTTGGGAATTTTCGAACAAAAAGCCCCCATGTTGCAGGCGATATTTTGTTGTCAGCTCCAGCATGCATAGCACCGATTTTGCCCTTATTTTACTCGCAATAATACGTGAAGTTAAGCTTGAAAAATTAAACATTCGATTGTTTCCTCTTTTGAACATTTTTATTTCATTGCAGTATTTGGCAATTGAATTTGAATTAAAAACACAAAATTCAGAATACGGGAGAATACGTAGTTTCCTATAAAGATCTGGGAAGCGCATTGTTTACAGCAGTACTAACAGTGTATCCAAGATAAAAAATCGTCTTCTCAGATAAAAATTAAATGGACTATGTCACCAGTTCAATCGCTTTGAAAAATAAATAGGTTCATCTGTTAAACCCCTTTCATTTGGTTCACATGCCGGGAGTTTTGGATTTCACTCTACTCACTCTTTTTCTTCAAGAGTGGATTGTTCTCGGCGGGAAAACTATGTCGATTAGCACAAAAGCAAAGAAATTGCTTTGGCTTAATTGGACCATTTGAACAAGAATGGAATGGGCAAGAATTGACGCAAGTTTTTCAAATTATACTAATTTGTGGGTGTGAATCTGCAGGGATTTGTCCCGGAAACTATAGGTAATTAACGGAAATTAGTCGTTCAAGTGCGATATTTCTGCAACAAATTTCTTTATCGTCGCTGTTATCCCTCAACATGTCTATAGAGAGCGAGAGAGTTGGAAATTAGAAACGTACAACCACTTTCTTGAAGTGAGTTTTAAAATGTCGGCCGCTGCTTTCGTGCAGCGTTGGCCGAAAGGCAAGTTTTTATCTCGGATGAAACAGCCTGACACAGAGAAATCTTCAACCTGTCGAATCTATCTGCACGTCAAATCCTCAGCACAGTTTGTCAGTTGTCACGTTCCCAAATACATTGGGGTCATCTGACGCATGTCTACCCGAAATGGGAAACATGACAGAGCACACCACGGCAATAGCTATGGACCGATTTTTTTCTTTCGACGCATCCGATTTCGCTCGTTGCTTGAGATTTTTCCACAATTTTTGCAGTTGTCCTGTGTCTGTTTTGATTCACATGAACACTGGAGTTGAATCCGTTGGATACCACAGTCCAATACCCATGCACGATTTTTCAGGTCCAGGGACGAATTGAGATGGGATTTGGATTTCAGGACAGGCACATGGGCACGAATTAATTCCATCAGTAACTCCCTTTCAAATTTGGTGAATGGAGTACGAGTCATCTTCCCACCAAGGTCGCAAATGATAGAAAGACACTCACTGCAGCTCCTCTTATTATGAGTACCTTCAAGTCTAGAGGAGCCAAAGTCAGAAATACCGACAGTGAAGTGCTTAAGCAAAGAATAAGTCCACACTTTGACGCTTAGCACTCCCTTGAGGTGAGTCAGGGATGACAGAGTTCAGGAGTTCGACTGCAACACCTCCATGATGTGCCGCAAGAAGATCAAATGGGGATCAGCATTGTCATTGGAGGCAATGCAGAGGTTATGGAGGACACCTGCAGGCACCACGACGGTCAGCACCAGTGGAACCTGCAGGCGCATGTAGTTTAGGCACGGAAAGCGGCATTTCAAAACTCCGTTGACTCTCTCAATTGTCGCACGATTGTGCTTCAATGCAGGTTGTGTCGATGCTGGGAGGGGCTGATGGAATGGGCTCATCAAACATGGCCAGCATGGATATCCACAGTCACCCAGTCGTGTCAGTCCGTCTCGTATTTCATTGTTCTCAAAGCTAGCACACAGTTTGCTGATGTCAAAAATTCTCGCATCGTGGGTGCTACCTGACCATCGGGAATCGACATTTCTTATGCGAAGATCAATATTGTAAATTAGTTGTGCATTGATTGAATGAACACTTCCTGTTTAATTAGCTGTCTGCACCATTTTCTGCAGATCTCTGAATTGGGACATGCGTGCAGTCAATTATGCCAATGACGTCAGGAAATCCTGCAAGCCGAAAATACTTTTCTCGGATTTCTCCCACTTCGGCTCCTGTCGGAATGCGCAAAGACCTCGGACGACATCGTGCAATTGCTGAAGAAATTTCATGAACACACCCATTCATAGCTGATGTGTTGCGCCCATTCAAATCTGAAATCACACTTTGGAATGTCCCCGTTGCAAAAAAGAAGGATGGCACAAACTTTCAAGATCATTGGGATGGGGAGACCTCTTTGGTTTGGCGTATCATGCAACTGACACACTTCATTGAGTCGCAAAGCGGTATCCTTGTCGGTGGACAACTTGTCCACCCGATATCGAAATTTGAACTGGACGTTGTGAAACTTTTCCAGCGGATTGCTGAAATCCCTCAAACGTGCACATAGAATTGGACCAAGAGCTCTGAGTCAATCCAGTGCATCCAAAACATCCATCTCAAATCAATGTCAAAAAGCATAAACGTTTGATGGCAAATCGAACAAAACACATCTGATACTTATTTCTGATTGTGAGAAATTGCGACGTCATCAACACAACGAATGAATCAGGTTCCTTTCAGTTGCGACTCAAGCGAAGTCTTGTCTTAAGAATGGGAAAAAAGCAGTGACTTGGTCGAGTTAGGACTCGAGCACCGACAAGAGGCTCCGTGGAGTCCGAACTCGAGCTCGAGTTCGAACTCGGCGGAGTCTTGTCTTAAGAATCGGCCCAAAATGTCCAGTGACAAAATACCCTCCGAGCCTCCACTTCCATGCAATGCCCTCCCAAACATCCAAAAAAGCACAATTTGTGGTTGTTTTGGGTTAACTGAGATCTTAACATAAGTGTGACGCTGCACGAAAGCCATGTGTCGAGGACAGTGATCATCAAGAGTAAACTGAAATCCGACTCACCATTTCTACGCAGTTGCCACACAAAAACTGCTGAAAAGCTTCTCGTGTAGGTGAGACTTGCGCAAGCAGCCATCTATGAAATGACAGTTACCTCGGTTTCCGTCTGAACCAAGAAGTGGGCTGCATTCTGCATACGCTTGATAGTGAGAAAATAAAACTGCTGTCAGAACGACAAGCTTTTCACTGGTTTTTGTGTAGCCACTGGGTGGAAATGGAGGTTTGGAGCATTTTTTCACTGAACACTTTCTGTTCAGTTTTGGTACTATTTAGAATCTGTCCACGACACAATGCTTTCATGCGGCAGGCAACCCACTACCTATTTTCATATTTCAGCTACCCCACAATGGGAGTTTTTGGAATTTGTTGGAGGGCACTGCACGGAAGTGGAGGCTCGGAGGGTGTTTTTTCTTCCCCCATGAATAACCTCAAATGGGCACATTTTTTGGGACTGGGGAGGCATGGAAATGGAGGCAAGGATAAATTTTTTTACTTGTTCATTTCGATTTGTTTTGCCATGAAGAACATCTCCACGAATTTTGACAAAATCATTTTGGTGCACTGTGTTGGTAAGGTGATAAAGGGAGACGGTGAATTCCGGCAGGAATTTCGATCCATTGTTGCACCATGAGTATTTGCGCCTGCAAATTTTGTCTCGAACGCAAATCAACCCTGTCAGGTAAATAATGCATCTTCATTCATATTTTGTGATTTTTAATATTTGCTACCCAGGTACCTAATGAGTCACTTTAGTACATGAGGCAAGAGACATTGTTTTTTGACATTTTATAGAAGCAACACAAACTGGTTTTCTTTGTTGTGCATATGTTCAGTGTTGAGATTTTTGTAGTAATTTGCATATAGGCTCTATTCCACCTATTGCAGTGTTCCATTGCCTGCAAAGCCCTTATTTTGGGGTTTTGCGGCACTTGCCTCAGTGATTAAGGGGTGTTGGGGTAGGGGTCAAAACACCAACTTCCATTTCTCAACCAATTTTGGGTCCCATCATGAAGTGCCTCCATGCAAAATTTCAACTCAGGTCGTGGTTTTTGATGCAACGTTGACGCAACTTTAGCACTAGATTGTTGCAAATGTTTTTTTTTCAGGTAGGTAGGTACCTAATTACTGACCGGGTAGTTTGTTCCAACTTTTTCGTTCTAGATTGGTGCAATTTTAGTGCTAGATTTCTAGAGATCTGGGGAAGAATGTTTGCCTCTCTGTACCAAAGTATGCAAAAATTCATACATTTTGGCTGACACGACCCGTTTTAGGGTTTAACTCAAAATCCATGAAAAATAATTACCAATAACATTTCAGTCGTTTGTGGCATTGGCGAGAAAGAATAGCTCAAAAATGTGTGGAGTAAAAATCAACAATTCTGGCTCTGCCAGCCAAAAGGTGGCATTTTTCAGCAAGGGTGCCGATTTTTACCGTCCGTTATCAAAAGTTTGAAAAATGTCAAAAAAGTGAAAGCGGTAAAAACACACCTTGAATTTTCTGGATTTTTAAGCAGTAAAAACGCAAAAAAGTGTGGCACGTGAATCGCAAGCTCAAGTGTGGCACGCAAGTGTGGCGCACGTATCGCAAGTGTGACACGGGAATCGCAAGCGCAGAAATCGAATGCTCAAAGTGGCAAATTAGAATATGTATAAAGCGGTCTATTTTCTGACATCAAAAAGAAGGAAAGTCCAAAAATCACATATTTTTTCATTTTCTGACACCACCCCTCCTAAACCTCTTCCGGTCCAGAGTGCCATACATTGGCGCTCGTGTCGATGCACTGCACAAACAAGGTGAAAGTGTCCGGAAAAAGGGCTGGAATACACACTTGCAAAATGGGCATCTCACGTAGGTCGTGAATTTTTCGAGCGCACAGGGATGTTATTTCAGATTTTCGCAGGGCTTTTCAGATTTTGGAATCTGGGCTCAGGCATGCGGGAGTTCTGGGGGGTGGGGCCCCCAGTGTTCATGCTCTGGGGCAAAGACTCAGAGGGGTTCTAAGGCGCAAAGTCCCTTTCGGGGGTGTGGGGGTGGAACTCCCCAGAAGTTCAAGAAATTTTGAAATTTCAGGGTTGATTTTGGGGAAAAATTGATGTTCCAGAGGCCAAATGTTCCACCAGGGTGAATCATTAACACGCCATGGAGGGGCAAGAGCACTGCTCGTGGGCATTTCTGGCTGGGGTCTGTCCCCTACTCCCTAGATGACATCCCTGACAGCACATCGAAACTGACTGCACTGAATATCCCAGCGTCTGTGGCTGCATGATGCCAGTCTTTCATTCCGTTCGAGAAAGAGATGAGGTTCGGTTTTGGAATTTCCAATTTGGGCTCTATGTAAATAATGATTTTGGAATTTGCTCAGTTCCCGCCCATCTGTAGTGTTGAGTATGAAGTGTTAGAACAGTGAAACAGAGGGAAAATTGCCTGTCGACGTGGAGAAAACGAAGAGAAAAAATTCTCCAACTCTCGAGTCCCGACCCTCAAAAAATCTACTCAGGCAGCAGCTGAGACTCAGGAAAAAACCCTAACTTGCGTTAAGGGGAGCTACTAAAAATAGTGATAATTTTTTCAAAAAATTGTTTTTGGTAACTTCACATTTTCGGAATCTGCATTCTTTTACGATCATTTTGCACTTTGTTTCATTCAAATCGGCCAACTAATGTGGTCGCTACAGCTTCCGAAAGATACCTCCGAATCACTGCGGGCTTGATAGTGGTGCCTCGCGGTCGGGGAAATCCCAACGTTAACTCCTATTTTCTCGCTTTAATGTTTCGGATGATTTCCGCAACTTCAAAACCTATCTCCTGCCATGTTTTTCAACCGATTTTGATGAAATTTTGACCAGATACCCACATGGAACTTAGAAATTGAATAAAGGGGGCATTTTTTGATTGAGTGATCGGGAGAGAAGTTATGGCCTCAAGTTGACAGTGGAGCGCTACCGCTTTTTCCTTCGCGCAACTTTAGAATCATATTCTGAAGCCCCCAGACATGGGAGAGAAAAAATGCCCCATTATTTTGTTGCCACAGGTGTCCACTTCCACCTTGCAAAATTTCATCACCGTCAGATAAAAACCACCGGAGAAGATAGATTTCTTGCAAACGCTTCAAATTTGCAAGTATCACGACCCTTCCAGCCAAACAAAAGGTCAAAGGCCAACTTTAAAAACTGGATACATCTCTTATATGAGGGTCGTTCAAGTTGCTCTAGCCCTGACCAACTTCCAGGCCAGAAATCACAGATTTGTTTGTCATTCCTTATTTCTTTATCCTTTTTAGGAAGCCACACCAAATTTGGGTATAAAAGGACCATTTTTCATTTCTGCGTGGAGATTCTTCTTAAGCCATCTGGAAACTGCACTTTGATGCATTTGCACCGATTCCATTTTTGCTCAATGTCTGGTTTTTCTCATCTTTCGTGAGTCAAGGCTGCAAACAGCTTTCACCGCTCGAAATCTCTCACGGAAAGATGTTGATAGAACTTGTGTATGCTATTCTGGGAGAGATTTCGAGTGGTGAAGGCTCTTTGCAGCCTTGACTCACGAAAGATGAGAAAAACCAGACATTGAGCAAAAATGGAATCGGTGCAAATGCATCAAAGGGCAGTTTCCAGATGGCTTAAGAAGAATCTCCACACAGAATTGAAAAATGCTCCTTTTACACTCAAATTTGGCGTGGCTTCCTAAAAAGGATATAGAAATAAGGAATGACAAACAAATCGGTGATATCTGGCCTGGAAGTTGGTCAGGGCTAGAGCAACTTGAACGACCCTCGTAGGTCTCTAACACTGGTAAAAGTTTCATTTGAATCAAAGCAAAAATAAAAAAGCCCGGTTTTTTTGTAGCTCGCCTTAATTTGGCAAGCAAATCCACATTGCAAGAAAGAAATGCAAAGTTACAGTGATTTAAGGCATCCATCAAAATGTTTTTGGTTTTATGAAGTGTCCAGCGAGTCTAAACATGTTGTCATGGAATGTCAGGTAGGTACCTTCTCCGAAATGCGCCTCAAGTGGCACATTTGGTTGCAATGTGTGTTCCACCATGCTTTGTTGCCCACTCATCATGTAAAATTCAGTCAAACACTGTCTCCAATTTGAGAAAGGGCAACAGACAGCTTTCAAATTGTGGGTTTTTACAGATTGACAAATCGATGAGGCCTGCCACCTTTTGTGTTCAAAATGATAAACAAAATGATGAATTCTGCCACCTTGTGTTCATGATGCTGCCTGCCAACTTCTGCCTCCGGATGACTTGCCCATTGTAAAAATGAGTAAAAATCAAGTGGCCATTCTTTGGTGAAAAAGGGGTCCAGAATTTTAGCTCACAATCTTGGTCACTGTGAGATTTATTGATTCCGCAAAATTCTGTGAACACATAGAGAACCACAAGGAAACTCATTCTTCTTGTCTCTGTGAATCATATGGCATTTTGAGTGTGTGCATATGGTTTCACCCATTCTTGAGCAGGAACCAATAGCTGCAGTTGTTTGGGCATATCACTAAGTCCAAGTTTGCCATCGCTGGGAGATGTTGACTTTATTTTTTTTTCTTGAGGTTGTCTGGTGCTTTGACATTTCCAATGGCCCAAACAACTGTGCATTTCAAGCATCTCTTCAGGTATAAATGTTCAGGGGTGAAAAATAAGCAATGTGATGATGGTACGAAAAATGTTAAATGTAGTGATAAGGGTCCCCCTGGGCAATTGAAGGTATGCTCCAGAAGGGCATGATGGCGCAGATCGCTCAGATGCATCATCTTGTTATGGCTGATGGCTTGCTTGGGGTTTTGAGTTTTTTTCTTAACAGCAGGTGCCTACATAGATGTAAGAACAGGATTTTGGAGTCCATAACACTAACAGTAAACCTTCTAACAAAAATTGTAACGGAAAACAGTTCACGTAGGTACTTTTTCATCACCTAGGCATCCTGTATGCACACTGAAATATGATAACTGGCTACTTCTTCACGATACTCATTTCTGATGAATGCATTCAGTTACTTTGGTAGTTCTCTTTTTGTTATTAATTATTTATGCAGAATCCGCATTTTTCATTATCCATTGTTTATTTGGCCGAATATAATTGACTAATATAAGCCCGGCCTACGTCTGTTTAGCCATTTGGCTTGTTTTCTATCATCAAGGTTGTCATTCTGTGTTTGAGCACTCTCCTGTGGATATTGGTCCCTGGTATCCATTTAAATATTCAGATTACCTGCCATAACTTTAATTGATTTATTGCATGTTAGAATGGATTTGGGGAAACTTGCGATTGTCATCATTTTGGCTTTGCATGCATTGTGCTACTTGAATTGCAAATTATCCCTGAGGCATTCAATGGCCTGTCAGTTGATTGATGACTGTTTTGCTTTCCTGAATGTGACGCAGTGGCTTGTTTGACTGTTTTGGCAAGTAGCGTAGGGATGGCCCAAGGCACCACATGATGCGAGGGGCTGGAGCCCCGCATGATGGCGACATGCTCTCATTTCATTCTCTCATTGTGAAGGAACACCATAAAACTGGTTCTCGTTCTTTCTTATTTTTACATCTGATCTCATTCGTTCTCATTCATTTTTCTTGCGTTTCAATTTTTTAAACTGCGGGATGTGTTTAGGCCTTGCAGTTTCACCTAAATCTTGAGTGCTTGCGATTGGAAAAGTGTTTTTTTTAACTTATTTTTCTGTTGCTTGCTTTTTTACTGAAATTTTTTTTTTACAAATTTCCATTACTTTTGCCTGGCCTGGGCTGATGATGGAAGAAAGGGTAGCCACATTTTCACAGATATGCATCAGTTGAGCCTTTCTACCTGCCTGCTACCTTTTGAAGGGCAGCAAGCAACAGAAAAATGATTTTCAGTGCTTCCTGTGCGGTCCAATCTCACAGCAGTTGAA
>JASGXE010017141.1:0-10398 GCA_030068105.1 Sinentomon sp. SZTP_YWyxl
GCCGAACAAACAAATTGCAGAGCCACAGGTTAGGTTAGGTTGTGTTTGGTTGGGCTAGATTAGATTAGGGTAGCTTGGTTTGGAGATTTGGGCTTGGGGTGCATAATTTTTTTTTCCAATCCACTTCCGCGGACCAGGAGCTCGCAACAGCCAATCACGTCGTCTCAAATTGCGACAGCCAATCTCGTCGTCTCAATTTTGGGATTTTTGCATTGCCACCGCTTTTTGCCATTTGGCATGTTTGCCACTGCTTCGCAACTCTTTCTGGGGCTGCAATAGGGTTAGGTTAGGTCAGGTTAGGTCAGCTTAGGTTTGATTTTAGGTTTTGAAAATTGGATGTTGAAATTGGCTGGAATTCCCAACAGCCAATCAGAGACGCGCATGCGGAAGTGGATTGGAAAAAAATGTGCGTTTTGGGTTGCCTTGCCTCAGTCTGCAAATTCCACGTTTTCCACATTTAAGAAGGACTGCTGTTTCTGCTGCCATCATGCTGTTTTCTGAGAACTCTTCTGTTCTCCATTGATGGTTGCCTTTATGGCATGGCATGAGAACCTGTTTAAAACAGCATCTGACACCTAATCTAACCTAACCTAATGCGTTTCACTTTGACGAGGACCTTGCCATGTCGTGCTTCGGATCTGATTAATCTGGCTCATGCTGTTGGCAAGAAATCTCCTTCGCTCTTCTTGTCTTTCAGCTCTGACGGAAACTTACTTGGTTGTTCTCTCATCACGGTGCGGAACTACAGAATTTGGACCGTGCTGAAGGCGATCCTACCACCTTCACCATTATCTTCTTTTTCATCCCTGACAATTGGTTGTTTTCAATAAAATTGTTCATTCATTTTTTTTTCGGTTGCAATTCGGAATACCTGCCGACATCTGAAAAAGGCTGAACTGGACAAGTTTTCAGACACTCTCAAGTGCCAAAATAGGATAAGAAGATGAGGACGATGTAGGTAGGATAGGATAAGTTGGGATAGGTGTGTTAGGATAGGATAGGTTAGGTTGGGTTAGGTTAGGTTTAGTTCGCTAAAGAGTATCACCACAGAGCAATGGTGATAACTCGTTCAGTTCAATGTTGGCATGTATTCCGAACTGTTACCTTTTTTTCTTCCTCTGTAATGGCCATTTTGACTGCATCCTCTTTGGATTTCTATGGGAACTGACTAAAACGCTGAACCTGCTGGTCCTGCTGGTGAGGTCTTGAAGGGTTAGGTTAGGGCTAGGTAAGGTTAGTTTAGATTAGGATAATCCAACCTAACAATAATCTAACCCATTTGTCCATTACCAGCAGGACAAGCAAGACAAGCAGGTTCAGCGTTTTAGTCACACCCATTTCTATGCGCCTAAATGTTTGACTTTGCAATAATATCTTAAAAATAACGTTCATGTTGCGGCCAAAAGATGCGTGCTGCCTGGTTAAAGCATGCCGTAGGGTTGTAAAAAGTTGGGAGCATTGCTCCCAGTCACCAGAGTCCCAGGACGGATGAGAGCCGACCGTGATCGAAACGGTCTGACGAGCAACAACAAAAAAAAAAAAAAAAGAATTTTCGACCGGGACCGAAATGGGCTGGCTAGCAAAAAAAGCACTTCGATTTTCGAATGACCAGGCTCAAAAATCCATGCCCCAGGGCTCCAACCGACTTTTCGGGTGCTTTCTGAAAACCGGATAGGTACCCGGACACCTCCTCAGCAGTCAGCACTGAAAACCGGACACCTACCCGGACCCGGACATTCTTCTTTTTGCCACCAGTGTTGCCAACTTGCTACTTTTTTTCGCAAGATCTTGCTACTGAGAATGTCTTGCGTAAAAAAAATTTGTACCACGACTTGCTATGTTCCTTGCTATTTTTTAAGAATAATCTTGCGACTTTCTTGCAGTTTTCAGTCAATATTGGAGAAAGATTTTGACATTTTCAAATGAACAGAGGGTCGGTCATTTCTGGAGCAATAATTTTGTCGAGTAAAAAAAAATTACAGGAGGGGAAAATCCAAATGGCTGAGTTTTCGGTTTGGGTCGTCGACGCGGCAGCTATCGGAACCATTCTTTTCTTTCTTTGGAGTCGCGCTCTTTGAGAAATTGAGAAGGAAGGAGCTGCAATTCTGTGGCCATTTTGTCGGCAAAATGAGAAATGCTCACTACTCTGGCAGCAGGATCAGTGTGTCTAGATCATACTGAATGACAAACGTGAGTGAAATAGCTAAGCAACCATGCGCAACCAGCAGGTCAAATGTCGCATTAAAAGCCAGCAGTCTGGCACAAAAGGGTCTTGACATTTTCATAAAGGGACGTTCTTAAGTGCTGTACGCGGATCAGTGTGGAAACTCAACTTTTTGTGAAAATAGGGGTCAGCAAGGTTAGGTTTGGGGTTTTTTAACTGTGGGGCTTTCTACTTTCGTTGGGAGCCACAGGCATTAACCGGTCAAGCCCGAGCGCCGTGCATTTACGTCCGCAAAAAAAAAAACAAACCGCGTACGAGCGACGTAGATAAACGTCAAGACCGGCATGATGTGATTGTACGGACGACGTAAATAAACGTCGGCATGGGTATTCCATTTTCAAGGGATTTGAATTTAATTACGTAATATCAGCACCACTAAAAAATATTCACAGCCGGAAAGAGGAAAAATCAGCGATTTAGCAGAGGTTTATTCCGCCAAAATCGGTCCAACCGTTTTCAATCAGCGCACTTTTCAAATTTCCCGCTTTTTTCTCTCAGGTTCCTGTTGAAGACGCCTTTTTACGTGATCGCGCGACATCTGCCGCCCGCCGAAATTTGAATTTTCGGGCGGTTGAAAGACGCGCGATTCAGCCGACGCTTGTTTCACGTGAATTGTTGCATTCGTTCAGAAATGGCGTCGCATTGAAATTTCCTGTTTTTTCCAGTTTTTGCTCAATTTTGATGCGGTTTGAAGCGTTTTGTGGGTATCTTGGCTGTTTTTTTTGTGCGGAGGTGTTTTTTTTTGTTGAAAACATTAAATTATAGGCGATTTTAATGACACAGATAAGAAATCTGGCTTGAGTGGGCGGGAAATGCATGCATTTCCGATTTTTCCGTTTTTCGAAAATCCTTGCAGATATTATTCATTCCGTCAGGGGCGACATTTCGTGTTTCCGAAACGCGCTGAAAAACATTTTAAAACCAGAATTCGCAATTTCGGGCTTGACCGGTTAAAGCCATTGGACATTATCCCCGGTTCATGCATTTTTTTGCCTTTGGCAACAGGCATTCTCTAAAATATGGACACCTGGACATCCCCTTTGACAGGTAAGGTTAGGTCAGGTTAGGTTAGAATAGGATAGGACGATATATCTTGGGTTGGTTTGGATGGGTTACAGGGTTGTTCGTTTAAAACAATCTGTTTTAAACATGTTTTAAACAACCACGACTTGTTTAAAACAGTTTGTTTAAATCAAAATTGTGTTTTAAGCATGTTTTAAACATGTTTAAAACAACCACAACTTGTTTGAAATGCTTTGTTTAAAACAATCTGCAAAAACAAAAAAAAAATGCTTTTTGCTTATTTACTCAATTTTCAACGTTTTTCTGTCATTGTTATCAATAAAACCACTAGTGTTGCCTTTTTCAAGTACCATTGTCACTAAATTATTGCAAGATTAGCCTTGGCAGCTTTTGGAAAACGTTTAAAACTGTTTAAAACAGGTTTAAAACACGTTTTAAACAACGGGAAAAAACAGATGAAAAAAACGTTTAAAACAAAAAATCATGTTTTAAACGTTTAAAACGTTTATGTTTTTTTAGAAAAAAAAACATGTTTTTTTCCAACCCTGATGGGTTAGGCTGGGTATTATAAGAGTCTCCAAGGAGGTGTCCAGTTGGATGTCCAGGTATCCAGGTGTCCACGTTTTAGGGAGCACCATGGCAACACAAACCACGAAGTAATGATAATAAATATTGGGGACAGAGTCCCCCCGCCGATGAGTTCGAAGGACAAAGAGTCCGGAGTCACAAAGTAAAATCTAACGCCAATGGACCGACGCAAATGAGCAACAGATCAGTGCACCAGGCACCACGTCAAGACGTTATTAAAAAATGGACATTGCTCAAAAAGGACAGTTCGTCGGTTTCCATATAAGGTGGAGGAACAAAGTCAGACGATGCAGACAGATTGCCAACGGGCAATTTATTTGATTGAATGTTTATTTTTCATACAACGATAAAAAAGAAAATAAAATTAAAAAGCACAGGTCGTCATACCTTGCATGATTGATTGGTCAGATGTCATCTAGAGACCAGAGTGGAAGAGGCAAGCAGTTCAAATTGATGCCAGCTCGTATGGTTGGAGATAAAAAGTGTGGCCAGTTTTGTTGTTTTATTCCAGAAGTAATATGGCCATACCGTTCAGTAAGTAGGTACCCTACGCAGAAATTAGCATGCCAAAAAGGAAAGAAAGAATTGGGGGGAACAAATTAGTAATTTTGCTATGAAGTCTAAATATCTAAAACATCCAGCTTTGAAGAAATAACATCTGTGAATTGCTTTTCAGTGGACTGCAAGATTTCAGCTGGCAATGCAAGTTTATTCCACAGAAAAAGGTTGCGATTAAAAAAGGAATACCTCTGTCTACATTTTTGAAAAGCGAAGTTGGTACAAAGGAAACTGTCATGCTAGCTCTTGTCTTGTGGTCGTTCGGAGTGAAAATCCAGGGCCCATCCCCCCAACCCCCTTTATTGACAATGCAATTCCTGAATGCAGACAGTCCTTGCAGTAACCGTCTTTTATGGGAATCCCAGCCCAATTCAGTCAACATGCTTGTCACACTTGCATCAAAAGCAAAATTTCCCATCACAAACCTAGCTGCCCTTCTTTGCACAGCCTCAATAGCATCAATGTGACATTTTTGATAAGGACTCCATGTGGTGGTGGAATATTCGAGCAGAGGCCTTACAGTTGAAAAATAAAGAATTGACTTTATGCGCCGTGAAGCATGATGGTAATTGCGAATGAGAAAACTTAGTTGATGCCATGCCTTTTTAACAATGGCTTGGATGTGGGGAGCCCAACTGAGCTTGCTGTTAAAATTTAAACCCAAGTACTTCACACAATCTGGCCTGGATAGCACAGCGGAATTCACAGTGTAATCAAATAACAGGTGGTTAGTGGAGGATGAAAATGACATGGCCGAAGTCTTGGAGACGCCAATTTCCATTAAATTCTGCCCACACCAGTCATTTATTAGATTCAGATCGGCTTGAAGCACGCCACAGTCCTCCAGTGAGTGGACAACTCTGTACACCACAATGCCGTCAGCGAAAAGTCTGATACGAGACTTTACGTGACATATGAGATCATTTATTTTTTTAGAAAGAGAAGTGGGCCACAAACAGAGCCTTGTGGAATGCCACTACTCACTAGTGACAGGTTGGGGATCTGATTGCTCCTGATTAACTAGGACCTGGAAGTGTCTATCGCTCAAAAAGTTACATATCCACAAGTAAAGATTTTCATGGATGGAGAGTTTTGAAAGCTTCCAACAGAGTAAGGAAATAGATACCCTGTCGAATGCCTTCACAAGGTCTATGAATATTACATCTGTTTGAGTTGATCTGCCTAAAGTTGAAGACAAATCATGAACAAAGCCTATGAGTTGGGTTTCACAGGAGTGCCCAGACCTAAAACCATGTTGGCCATGAAAAAAAAGTTCCTGCTTTCAAGGAGATAGCAAAGATACCCTGCAACCATCTTCTCCATCAACTTTGTTGATGCACTTATCAAGCTGATGGGCCTGAAGCTGGAAACAGACAGTGGGAGGCCGCCCTTAGGAAGGGGCCTAACAATGCTGCGCTTCCAGTCCAAGGGTATAGAGTTTAATGCCAGGGAGGATGAAAAGAGAACATAAAGAAATTTTGCCACTACTGTGCTGTCATTCTTTATGAACATCATGGGTATTGAATCGATAAGGTCAAATGTTGAATTATTAGGTACATGACCTTATTGATCTGACCACCAAAGCCTCACAGGAGATAACGTCTGCATCTCTTAAGAAAATTACTGGGACGTGAACAATCTGGAGGCATCAAGCACCCCCTACCATTCATGTGCTCACGAATTTTGTGCGCTAATGAACTGCAAATGGAGCCCGAATTCTTCTCTGCTACAACAGAATGGGCAGCAGATGTCCTTCTACGATGGAATGACCAGAATTGTCGGGTGGTGATCACATCTTTCACTGCCAAGCTCCTCAGGAATTTTCTTTCTGAGGCATGAAGTTCCTGCTGATAGGCTTTTAAGGTCTAGATATAGCGGGGGATTAATGCTGGATGACTTGAACAGTTTTTGAACAAATTTGTTAGTGAGACATATTGAGATATCAATCTCGGGGTGAACCAATGGGGAAAAGAATGGTTCTCTAGTCTTACATTTCTCTTTTTGGAGACATACTTCTCAATGATAAGCCTGCACAACATCTTGAATTCAACCCACAACTCTTCCAAATTATGGGAAGCAACCCCAAAATCAAGAAGTGCAAAGTTTAGAAATCTATCCACAGCAGTTTTATCATAATTACAGTAACCATATCGACCCAACTCAGCAACAGCCACTGTTGGTAATGGTGGGGGGATGCACAATTCACAGAAAAAGAAGCATGAATTGTCAAGTGATCACTCAGGCCTGCAATCGGACGAATGGACAAAAGGCTGGATTTCGGACAGTGGAAAATCAAATCAATTGTAGTACCCGCTTGTGGGATATGGAGATCCTTTGGGCGGGTGACAAAATTTACCACTTGTTGAAGGGAGAATCTGTCAATCAACCGTTGAAGCCCCTCCGGAAAAACATCCAGAGAGGAGGCATCAAGATTGAAATCTCCCAGAACAAGAAACGGTGAATTGACAATCGGTTGGCCATTTGATGCTAAACGTAAGGCAGAAAGGCACTCCACATGCATCTCAACAAAGCAATCTGGAGATAGGTGTGGAGGGCGATAAATAAGCAAAATGTAAGTTGCCGGATAAGAGGACTTGCAAACATAAATAATTTTAGGCAAGAAGCAAGATCGAATACCTACCAAGCAGAATTCCTCCAACAAACCGAGAACGGTCTCGACGGAAAATTCAAGTTAAAGTTCGTCAACATTGAACCACAGCGGCTTGAATCAACAAGTTGTGGGAAATTGCCCATTTTTGTTGTTTCATTTTGTTTTTTGTTTTGTCTTCAAAAAAAAACTTAAACTTTAAACTTGTGTAAGGTTTTCGGGGTGTTCCCCAGGGCTTCTTTTCGCCCACATCAACCCATTCATACTTTGCGCCTTACTCTGGCGCCATTCATACCATCATTCACCATACCCACACTGGTGTTCGGTACCCCTGTATGTGTCTGTGGCTTTATTATGTTTCTGTAACTTGCCACCACTCTTGGACGGACTAAGTGTTCTTTAACATGCACATGGTGAATTGCACACGGGACCACCTTCTCAAAGTCCCTTCCGAAGGACCAGAAGACTTGCCACAAAGTCTCCCATTCTGTCACTGCAGCCAGAATGGAGCATGACCCAACCAGTGGCGTCGCCAGGGGGGCTGGCGGGGGCTTCAGCCCCCCAAGTCTCTGTGAAGCGGAGTGCAGCCCCTCCACTGAAAAATTGAAATAATCAATCGAAAATGAAGGAAAAACGATTTTTATCGCTGTCTGTCGCCGTTCCAATCAAATGCCAACACAACCAATTTTTTTTCCAATTAGACTCAACTTTTATTTTCACAGAAGCCCATTTTTTCTTATTTGTTAGGTGGGCAGTTTCGCTTTTTTCAATTTGGAGAACCTGTTTTCAAAATTCCTTTTTTCACTCTTTATATATGTGGCCATGTGGGTATTAAAGTTTACAACTTTACACAAGTTCCATTTGAGCATTTCGCCACCATCCTTAGACTATCACTTTTGGCTGCGCCTATACTGCACTGCACAAGTGTGTGCATGCACTTAGGTACATTTTAAATGTTAGCATTCAACTGCGCGTGCCACTGTGCGAACACGCTGGCGAGAGTGACGTAGCGAGACTGATATATTTTGGGCATTGGGCAGTTTCAAATTTGAATTGAAGGTCAATTCTTATACTCGCAGTTTTTCTTCATGCTGTTTATCCCCATACAAATACGAGTACTTATTTTTTAGCCATTTTGGTTCGTGGCTGTCTCTCAGACTCTTGTTTTGATTTGGACATGTTTTGTTTTGTCTTGCTTCAAATTTTTTTTTGGCTATTTCATATTGTAAGTACTAAAATAATATCATAAAAAAATAAATAAAGAACATAATTAAACACTCAGTGCCTGCTCATTTGTTCACTTCGCGATGCAACAATTTTATTTGCTGCATGCTGCGCGGGCCTGTTGCTTTTCTCATATCGGCGGTGGTCCTGACCTAAACCGAAGATGTTGAAAAAGCGTCAGGTCACATCATGTGTAAATAGATCAAGGTCGTCTGACCAAACCACATTTCAGATGACAATGGGCCGATTTTTTAAACGAAGCCCATCTTTTAGGCAGCGGATTCTTTTTCTTTTGTGTGTAAAATTGCATTTAAAAAAGAAACAATCCGCGGCCTAAAAGATGGGCTTCGTTTAAAAAATCGGCCCAATGTGTCGAAAAGTGGCTTGAGGTGCCATCTGGGGAACCCAAATTTGTCGAAACGCGTCAGCTTTTGGGGGACTCCGTCCCCCAAACCCCCTGCCAGGGGCGCTGCCCCCTGGACCCCCGCTGGGGGCGGCTGCCCCCCAGACCCCCCGCACTTGGGGCTGCGCCCCCTCAGCCCCCCCATAGCTAAAACCCTGGCTACGCCACTGGACCCAACCCACAAATTCCGACTGTGGCGGGAATCGAACCCACAACCTTCGGATTTGGAGTCATACCAGCGAACCAACTGAGCCACTGGGACAGACGCGAATGCGTCTTTTAAAACTTAAAACTTTAAACTTGTGTGAGGTTTTCGGGGTGTTCCCCAGGGCTTCTTTTCGCCCTTCTTTTCGCCCTTCTTTTAAACTTTAAACTTTAAACTTGTGTAAGGTTTTCGGGGTGTTCCCCAGGGCTTCTTTTCGCCCACATCAACCCATTCATACTTTGCGCCTTACTCTGGCGCCATTCATACCAATCATTCACCATACCCACACTGGTGTTCGGTACCCCTGTATGTGTCTGTGGCTTCATTATGTGTCTGTAACTTGCCGCCACTCTTGGACGGACTAAGTGTTCTTTAACGTGCACATGGTGAATTGCAGACGGGACCACCTTCTTAAAGTCCCTTCCGAAGGACCGGAAGACTTGCCACTAAGTCTCCCTTTCTGTGACTGCAGCCAGAATGGAGCATGACCCAACCCACAAATTCCGATTGTGGCGGGAATCGAACCCACAACCTTCGGATTTGGAGTCAGACCAGCGAACCAACTGAGCCACTGTGACAGACCTTTAAAAAAACTTTAAACTTTAAACTTGTGTAAGGTTTTCGGGGTGTTCCCCAGGGCTTCTTTTCGCCCACATCAACCCATTCATACTTTGCGCCTTACTCTGGCGCCATTCATACCAATCATTCACCATACCCACACTGGTGTTCGGTACCCCTGTATGTGTCTGTGGCTTTATTATGTTTCTGTAACTTGCCGCCACTCTTGGACGGACTAAGTGTTCTTTAACGTGCACATGGTGAATTGCACACGGGACCACCTTCTTAAAGTCCCTTCCGAAGGACTAGAAGACTTGCCACTAAGTCTCCCTTTCTGTCACTGCAGCCAGAATGGAGCATGACCCAACCCACAAATTCCGACTGTGGCGGGAATCGAACCCACAACCTTCGGATTTGGAGTCAGACCAGCGAACCAACTGAGCCACTGTGACAGACCTTTTAGACAAGACAAGACAAGACAAGACGTAAGGTATGATGCCTTCTTTTCGGCAAAAACCCGCAACTAAAATTTACTTTCGACTAAAAAGACAAAACAATTGAAGAAAAAACATCTTTCACTCACTCACAAAACCCCAGCGCAACACAAAATTACATACCTACATTATAGATATACCTAACCACTATCTAACCCAACTCAAACTTGAACCACACAGCAAAACATCAAAAGATGCAAACGAGACTGCTCCTTCACAAACATGTTCAAAGCTACTCTTGCCCTGAAATCCAAGATAAGTTTAAGTCAGGCCTACCTACCTACCTAAAGACAAAAATGAATGAAAGCGAAACAGAAAAAACTTAGCTTTGAATTTTGGCCAAATCCTTCATCATTTGCTCAGCGTCAGATCAATCATCTCTCGGGCTAGGCATAGTCATTACACCTCCTTCGTCATCCATTCAGTCTCACCTCCCGAGCCGGCAGACACCCTCACCACAGTTGTTCGTACAACTGTTCACCTTCACATTCGTCATTAATCTTCGTCCTTCAT
>JASGXE010017143.1:0-10279 GCA_030068105.1 Sinentomon sp. SZTP_YWyxl
CTTCTGACACCAGACCAGCCCACGACCTACCAGACCCCAATGACACCCATAAGGATGTGTCACGGACAGTCTTTTTGGTAGCCCCATAACAGATCATCCAGTTATCACGGTATGCTGAAATTCTCAACATTTCAGTTCACCGTGTCCGCAGTCATTTTCAACACTCGGCCACAATCAAGCAAACCAAAAATTCGATCTGCTGAACGCACATTTTTTTTTCAATCCACTTCCACATGCGCGTCTCTGATGTGCTGATGGGAATGAAATGTGTGTTGAAATTGGCTGATGGGAATTCCAGCCAATTTCAACATCCAATTTTCTAAACCTAGCTTAACCAAACCTAACCTAACCTGACCCAACCTAACCCTATTGCGACCCTAGAAAGAGTTGCGAAGCGGTGGCAAACATGCCAAATGGCAAAAAAGCGGTGGCAATGCAAAAATCCCAAAATTGATGACGTCACAATTTGAGACGACGTGATTGGCTGTTGCGAGCTCCTGGTCCGCGGAAGTGGATTGGAAAAAAAAATTATGCCTGCTGAATATGCTGCGCGCGCAACGCGAGGAGAGGGTAGGTACTCGCGACAGGTGGTAAAGCCATGAGTATTGATAAAAAAAAGACTGTTTGTCGCGGCGAATATTTTGGACATTCAGCTTTCGTTCCTTGAATTTGCTGGTTGTAAGCCCATCCAAACTGCATTCCGCTGCCAGAGAAAGTGTTGCATCTTTTTCATCGTTATTTTCGTGTTGTGTTTCCCGTTTAAACGGGGTAAGTATTTCATCATTGTGATATGGGTTTTGCATTGTTGTAATTGATAGCCACGCCAGCGGAACCAAGACACGTGAGGATTTTCAGCTGATGAGAGAATTGAGTGAAATCAAAACTTTGCCATTTTTCTGGGGAATCTTAACTTGCGACAATTGAGTAATGAAAGATGGCACGATGCGGAAGCCAGCTTGCTGTTTCGTGCACAAAGCATGTTTGCAAAAGATTTGTTCTGTGCCTTGTTGTATGGAGGTCGCTGGAAAAGGAACAGTCGTTTGGACCGACGCTAATCAGGGCTTTCAGAGGGTTTGAAGTTTTTGGGACAACATTCGATGCTTTAGATCCATTTCCTGCAAAGGAATTTGTTTTTTTTCAATGGAAGTGAATTTCGTTGCATTTCATGCGGGTTGGTGTCGGGATCAGAACCTTTAAGATTTGTTTTGTCGAGATAGAAAAGGCATCACGAAATCACCCAAATCTTTTCTGCAGTAATGGTTGTTACAAACAGAGGATACGTTTTCTGAGGACACAAAAAGACGCTGAAAGAATCCGGGATTGAAGTTTAGCAGAATGCATATTGGGTCATTTTGATGATTTTTCGGAGGATGCGCTTAAGGAGTTGCCACTTATGTTTACCCCAGTCAAACAAGGGGCTTTGGAGCTTAACTCCAGGGTTTCATGTTCTCTCTATACTTTCTCCTTTTCTCCGGGTCATTTGGTGAAATCCTGAATTTTTGTTTCCGATGCTACGCTCAGCCTTTCGCATTTACAATTTCGGAGAGAGAGGGAGAGAGAGAGGAAATGAAATACTGGAAGTGTGGAGAGGTACATATTCGACTGCGGCAAAAGGGGTGTTCAACGATTTTTCCTATATATTATCTCCCACCAGTTCCTGCCGTGATCTGGGACAGAGTCAGCTCAAACTGAATGAATGAAAGCGTTTGCCACCGTCATCACCATCCATTGAGAGTTGTTTCTCATACAAACCCACAAACGTTGCCGACATTAAGACGAGGGAGACAGTTCGATCACCTGTGTTCTACAGCAGCAAGACTGCCGATGTATTGCCGCCAGAGCAAGCACAGAGATAAGTGTCTTAATTCCTGCTTGTGCTGAAAGTTTGTTTTAAATGGGTGCTGTGCTGAGAATCATGGAGAGTCCCGCGGAAGTTGTCCTCACAATTTTGCCTTGAAACTGGCCTGAACAGTTGACTGAGCCCACTTCTCAAACCGAGACCGCCGACTTGTTTTTATCCTTCGCACCACTCAGTTCTTTTATCCTTGTGATGTTGTAGTCTGGAAAATTGTCGTAACCTCAACCTTTTAAGATTATATTCGTAGCATGCTATTTTATTGTTTGATTGCTCGCTGATCGTTTTCCTTTTCAACGTCAAGTCCAGCTGGTTGATTGTACCCTCATCTGTGAAATTCGAATCTCGGATACTTAGGTTTACCCCTTTTTCCAAGGCAACAGCCCAAGAGCTCATGGCTCCCCTTTAACCCAATCCTCTTTGAGCCATCCTTTCCCCTTTTTCTTTTTTTTTCTTTTGACACAGTTGATCTCCTGATGTCATCTAAGGTACATGAAATTTAACAAAATATTTGGCTTCTTAATTGAGAAGGGGGTCGCCTTCACCGAAACGATTTCAGTTGAAACAATTCCAGTTATACTCGTATTCCAAGTAGCGACAATTCCAGTTAGTGATACGTGTAAATCGAGTTCGCGATGATTCTGGTGAGCGACAATTCCCGCTTGCGACAATTGCAGTTACTGACCATTCCAGTCAAGATGTTATTCCTGTTAGCGGTTATGTGTTTCAATTTCCAGTCCATGGCATCAGATGTTATTCCAGTTAGCGACGATTTCAACTGGCGATGATTTGAGTGAGCGACAATTTAGGCGATCTCAGTTTGAGGACGAATCACGCATAATTTGTTAGAATGATTCGCTTGAGAAAAAGCAATACGTTCAACATGCGTGCGATTTCTCAAAAAAAAAAAAAAAAAAAAAACAAGAATTATTGGCAATGGAGCAGACCTTTTTTTGTCAACACAATCACGTGGCAGAAAAGAACAGAAAATTGCGATCCGTATCTTTTAAAAGGATATTTTTGCAGGACTTTTTCAGTCAAAAGGAGGCTGCGGCCGAAACGACGCGCCTGAAATGAAACCTAGGTCCAAAATGACTCTTGCCTGCGCGCCGAAACGCAACCACACCGAAGCGTACTGGCGCACCGAAATGGGCATCGACACTGAGCGGTTACCTTCTGAAGTAAGAATACGACCACAATGCAGCTTTGCAAAAGCCTGAGCAGCAAGACGTGTCGATTTGATCCAAACCCATCATGCAGTGTCGGGATAATTCATGGAACCACTCAAGCAATTATTGCAAATGTAATTTTGCCAGTCAATGAAACATTTTATTCCGCAACGAAATAGTAATTAGCACCGAAGTTTCTTCATTCTAACTAAATAAAAAAAGCGGAAAAACAAAAGGAAATTTTGGAGGCATTACGAGGTGCTCGTATGTTGAAGAAAAATTGATTAAAATGAGAAATTTCGGTGAGCCGAAAACTCGAAAAGAGGCCCAAATAGAGAATTTTGAATTTTGCAAAAAAAATGAAATGAATTTGACAAAAAATATCGAAATCCTTTTTTATTCCTTTTTCCATAATTTTCTCTCTTTCCCTCTTCATCTCTTGGATTTCTCACATTTGCAACAGAAAGTGGATTACTGCCACTCATCTATGGAGTAGGGCTCTGCATGTGCTGCCATGAATGATGAATGATCAATAATTGATCACCAGTGGCATTTGTCAACAATGTTAATAAAGATTACAAGATAAAAAAGCGGAAAGATTTGCGAACTGACATTTACGTATCGTTAATGTCATTTTGGAAACGAACTTTAGCGCCGATCGAGAAAAAAGACCACACGCGAAATCTTCCTTATATAGAGTTAGGAAAATTCCTACCATAATTCCTACATTCCTGGCATAATCTTTTGATGTACAGTGGAGAATGAATAATCAAGCAAATTATTCGTTTTGCCACCATGTTCATTGGACAGCTGTTACAACAGTCTTTATGTTTTTCTGCAGGGGGCCCATTGGCAGGCTTAAGATGACGGAAGCCCAAAAATGAAGAGAAAATTTAAAAACCCATGTGAAAGTGCAGAATTTTGGTGGTTTCTTGCAAGCACCCAGATCTGAAAATCGGTCCATCTGAACACATCCGTTGGGACAATTTTTTTAACGAAACACAGAAGAAAATTTCACGAGGCAAGAAAAAATGATTGTTCTTTTCAGGAACAGGAAAGAACAGCTTGTTGAAGAGAGAACAAGTGCTGTTTTCAAAATCCATTCGCACAGGTACGTTTGAAGAATATTATTGAACTTCGGCACACTACAATTCGACGTAAGTTTATTTTCTGCTTGAAAAAGGGATTGCAACTCGCAGGCACACGCAACATTGCAGAAACAAAAGGCTCTTCGAAAGGAAACAGGACAAAAATCCAAAGTTCCAATCGCTTGTAATAGAAAGATCTCAGATGACAACAAAATATGGTCGGAGTTCAGTGCAAAGGAAAATGGATGTCAGGAAGCACCTTTTTGAGCTCTCTCACAAACGGCCACTGATGGCCCGATTGAAGGCCAGGAAATCTTAAACGCGAGGTCATTGGATTTTAGCCTGGGAAATACGGTGGGATGGAGAATCGCACGCGAGAAAAAACGTAAACCGGAAGGCGGGGGAAGTGAATCTTTGAAAGCAAAAACAAGAAGAAAAAACAAAACAAAGGAAATTGGCCCGATGTTGCAGGTTGGGAAAATGTAACGAAGAATGGCTTTTTCGCAGGCGGACCAGGCGCATTCCCCAGTTTTCCCTGGGTTTCCTTTGTTTTCGGAAAAATCTATAACCCTGCCAAACCGCAGAGAATGGAAAAAATCACAAAAGAAAACACTGTCTCGGGATGAAATTCCACGAGACACAATAGCTTCATCAGAACTGTCTGGAAGCAGGGACGACAGCAGGGAGAAAACGGTTCTGTTTTGTCTCAAAATCACTGCACCAGACGCATTTCACTCACTGAAAACATCAACGGATAGGGGTAAATGGCGCGTTTTTTCATCACTATTCTGAACAAAAGTCGCCTTCAACAATTTCTGCTGGAAACAATGTCCGAATCAAGGGCGATGGACCGCTCTCCATAGTGAAGTCTGCAGAATTTCAGTCGGATTTCGGTTGCAACATCAAAGCTGCTGCCGGTTTTGGCACAAGGCGAAAGAGAAGCGGAAGTAAACGCGAAGCCAGACGGTCCTAGCTCTGCGTTCGATACTGAAAAGCGCTGGCAAAAAGCGTTACCCCTTGCATGAAGATGGGTCTTTTGAGATGAAGGAAGTTTTGGATGGAACAGGAGAAGCCGGAGCAACAGCTCTCCAGGCAGGGACCGGCGCACTGATAACAATAATAACAATGATAATACGGAAGGCTTCCTAGACGGTACAATACTAAATTTTTATGCTGAACCCTCCGTGGCGAATTGTTGGAAGTTGAGACCCCGCGCTTGCCTGCTACGGCCTTTTGTCATTCGCCTCCCGCGGCGCAGTTCGCCTTGTGCTGCCCTGCGAAGCTGATGGCTCAGAAGAAGGGTAGTTTGCAGGAGGCATCAGCCAGCAGCTCGGCCTGAGATGTGCCAGAGAAGCGCGGCACATCCTAAAGAGAGAGCATAGCACGACCCGTACGCACGAACGTAACATAAGGCCCTGCGCAATTTTTAAAATGATGCAGTTAAGTGTAATAGAGTTTACTTTCAATGCGGCGATTAGGCGAAATTCGAATCAGCTAAATTCGGTGCCTTTTGAGAAAACTGCCGATGCGTCAGGTCGGATTGAGGTCTCTCTCTCGTTCTGTGCAGACCGACAGGTAGGGTAGATCTCAACTTGATTGCAACATTCGGTTGGATATTTGCAGTCGTTTCGCCAACAAAAATGGCACCCGATTCAGTCAGACTGAGCGCAGTTTCAGAATTAAATTGCGAAACTTGCTGAACGGTAGGTGTCAGGGTTCAATCAAGGAAAAGGGAATCGAGTAATGAAAATAAAGGACACTGCGCAGTGCCTCCTATCCCAAACAGAGACGTACGAATATATTATATACTGGGTGAATACGGGGCAGTTGGCTTGCCGTGATGGGGAAAGCTTCTTCGACGTTGAGCACTCAACGCGCAAAAATGGAATCGGCACTGCCAAAATGCCATGTGAATGTGGAAATTCACCCTTTGTCACAACAAAATTTCGTGAGAACAGACCTGGGCGTTTTCTGCAGTTCGCAAGTTTTGGCAAATATTTCCTCTGTTTTTCACAGATCATGACACGGTGAGATCCTCTAATGCCATACATGCGTTTCCATTGCCACTGCTCAATCCATCCATCCAGCAAACAACAATGCAAGCATTTCAAAGGAATCAGCCTTTTCATCCCAATCACCCACTTCAAAAACAGATTACAGGAGCAATTGCGGAAATGATATGTGCAGATCTTCAGCCCTTCAGCACAGCACAGGATAAAGGTTTCAAAAGGCAACTGTATCTTACTGAGCCCTGGTTCAGGATGCCTTCTGACCGACACTTTTCCAGAGCAGAGGTCCCATCTTGTTTCGAAGAAGTGAAGGTCAAAATCTTCCGTTGCTGAGAGAATGTAGCGATCACAGCTTGAGCATTACAACAGATTTGAGATTGTGGTCATCAAGGAGGGGTCTTGCTGTTCATGTAGTCACCCCAGACTTCTGGCCATTGAACTTCACACTTGATGTTCAGCCCTTTCGTTTTGAGGGCCACACTGCCAAACACATTGCTGAGATGATAAGTTTAGTCATTCACGAATGGGAGATAAAGGAAAAAGTCTTCATTGCTGTCCGAGACAATGCTGCCAATATGAAAGCCGCATTTGCCTCAATGGAACTGGCTACTCTTGGATGCATTATCTACTCTTTGCAGCTGGTGGTGAACGAAGGTTATTTAGCCCAAAGGAGTGTAGCCGACATGTTAACTTCTGCGAGAAAAGTTGTTGGCCATTTTCAGCACAGCACAAATGCAAGGAAGCGCTTGCGCAAGATTCAACGTGATTTGGGCTTGCCAGAACATGACCTCATTCAAGATAAGCCAACTCGGTGGGATTACTGTTGTGACATGTGCTCCCGTCTGTTGGAACAGAAATCTGCCATTGTTCTGGTTCTTGCAGATACCAACATAGAGTTCCCGATTAACAACTGGCAGCTGACAGAGAAGGTGGTGAATGTGTTGAAGGTTTTCAAGGAAGTGTCACCAACATTCATTAAAGAAGATGGACAAATTTCAATGGTCCCATTGATAAATGGCTTGAAAACCTCTCAAGGAATCGGGATAAATACATTTGTGGCATCTTTGCTCACCAGGCTGATTTCACGTTTCTGGATATAGAGTTGAATGAGCATTACGCTATGTCTGCAATGCTGGATCCGCGATGGAAATTCGCAGCATTTTTATCGAACATGGCTTTGGCAAATGCAAAAGACCTGCAACTCCTAAAAAGTGAGCCAGCTGAAGTGGTCAACAATCCAGTTGACAACTCGCAAATCAACAACGATGTTCCGAACCAGCCCCAAACCAAAAATTTGTGGGAGTTTAGATTGGCGTTTGAGAATTCCAAGGAAGCAACCGCACCACCTGTTGCAGCTTCGATCCAGTTGACGAGTATTTGGCACAGCTGATGGAAAGGCTGGTGTGCAAGGCTGGTGTGCAAGCTGATGGAAAGGCTGATCTCGGACTACATTAGGCAGTTTCTTAATGCCACTGATTCCATCTCCCCTTTTCAGTTTGGTTTTCGTCCTGGCTGGTCTTGCGAACTGGCCCTTGCAAAGTTCACCCACGAGGTTGCATCCTCTTTTGACAAGGGTGCCGATGTAGATGCACTGTTTCTGGACTTTAAAACTGCCTTCGACGTTGTCCCACACAACGCTCTGATGTTTAAATTGCAGCGTTTAGGCTTACCTATCCCTATTATCTCTTGGATTGGCAGCTTCCTCAGCAACCGGACACAGTCTGTTTCTGTTTCTGGAACTAAATATCCATCTTTTCCTGTAACTTCAGGTGTTCCTCAAGGTAGTGTGTTGGGCCCTCTTCTATTCCTCATCTTCATCAACGATCTTCCTGATGTCATAACTTCTTCAAGAATAATGGTATTTGCTGATGACTGCGTCCTTTACAAGATTATTCACTCTGTTTCTGATGTAGACTTGTTGCAAGATGATCTTGCTTCCCTTGACTCGTGGAGCCTTCATTGGGGCCTTGGCCTGAACGGATCAAAATGTGCCCATGTCAGGTTCTCAACTAAATTGCATCCTCTTCAGTCTTCTTATGCTCTTCCTCCGTCAGGTACAACCTTATCAACCTCATTGTCCTGCAAATACCTTGGTGTGACACTTTCATCTGATCTGTCCTGGAAACTACACATCACCAACATTGCACGCAATGCCAACTTTGCTCTTCTCAAAATTCGGCGTGTTTTCAAATCCTGCTCACCTTCAACAAAGGAAACACTGTATATTTCACTTGTCCGTCCACTTCTTGAATATGCCTGCATAATCTGGGATCCGTACCAAATCTCCCTCGTTGATGAGCTTGAAAAAATTCAGCGTAGGGCTGCTCGTTTCGTCAAGAATGATTTTTCTCGCCATTCAAGCGTGACTTCGATGCTTTCCTCTCTGAACTGGCCTTCACTCTCCGATAGGCGTTCTCAGTTTAGGTTGTCAGCTCTAAGTAAGATTTTTACTCATAATGGTGGCTGGTCATGTCTATCTGAAACCCTTGCTCTTCCCGATTACGTTGGTCGCCATGACCATACTTCCAAGATCCGCGTTTATCAACCTTTTAAGAACATTTTTAAGTATTCTTTCATTCCCAGAACCATTGTAGACTGGAATCGTCTATCCCAGAATTCGGTGGATTCCTTTCTGACTCAACCCTTTTCCTGAAGTTCCTCATCTGTTATCTTCTCTGGCATTCGTAGTGAAAACTACTCTTCTCTCCAAGGGGCCCAAATAAGACCTGGGATTAGATTCGATCCGGTGCATTACGAGGGGTTGATAAAGATGAGGTCAGGGAACGGGTCAGTGACTCATGCCCAGACCTAAGCCGGGAACCTACCCGGAGTCGGCGGCCCATGTTGGTGGCCCCCCTCTGCGTGGTCAGTGCAAACCTTTTTCACGCAGCTGGGAAGAGGGAGTGTGCGTACTGCTGGCGAACGCCGCTGGTGCTTCCGTGACTTCCGCCGCGCGACTGACGCAAGGCGAACCCATTCCCCCGATGTAGTGCTCCGGAAAGACTACCTAGGTACCTATGTGGGTCTAACTGTGATCTTCTACTTCCTTTTCTTCTATCTAATCTCATGTTGGCTTTGTTTCTTCATTTCGTCATTTCCCTACCTTCTTCCTTTTCTTTCACCTACCTATGTCTCACTTTTATTCGCGTTTTTGCATATTTTCATTTGAGATTGCGAATGGGTATGTGTGTGCGTGTGTGCTGGTTAATGCTGCATGCTTGATGCTGATGGTACGGGAGGTCTTGTTTGGGTCGCGTGTGTATGACTGTTGTGTGCCTGTATTGAATGCTATATGACTAGGCCCCGTCCACATTCCGATGATATGTTTTCCACGCTCCTATATCTACCCTCCTTCCTTTACCCTTTCCTATCCTCACGAATATTGCAGCCGACGGTCGCGTGTCCTTCCCTTCCCTCCCTTCCCCTTCCCAGGTATATGATGACATTTGCTGTCATATGTGAGAACTTGCTGTTCTCCATTGACGATTGCCTTGTGGCATAATAACCTGCTGAAAGCAGCGTCTGATACCTATACCTATACCATACAGCCTGGGCTATCCACGATTCAGTCCCATTGCAGTGTTGGGAAAATTCAGGACATTCAATTCTCAAGAGTCTTGCGAGAAAATATCTCAACATTCCACCAAGCAGCGTGGAATCCGAAAGGGCATTCAGCTCGTGTGGATTAATTTGTTCCAAAGAGCGATCATGCATCAATCCAGAAAAAGTCCGAACGGTGTTGTGTTGTTTTTGCACAAAAACATCCCACGTGTTTTGTGGGATGAAAAATCTATCAACTAAGTGAACAAAAAATGCCAATACAAATTTCCCGCAACATCTTCCAATGAGCAAAGCTCGACAGAGAATACTGCAGGGCTGTAAAAAATTGATTATGCAAACATGTTCGATGTTGAAATTTTGTGCAGGGTTATAAAAGTCTTTTTAGCGGCTTTACCACTTGTAGTGTCAAATTTTTTCAACTTTCTAAGCTTCTTTCGCTTTTTCTGTATTTCACATCCTTTTTCATTCTTGAAAGGCAAATTTTTCCAAAAAACGTAAAAAAAAGTATTCATCACGCATGAGACACCATTGCAGTCAATTCAGTCACCTTCCAAGTGAATGGCAAAAATAAAATCACTGTGCAATCCAATGCACAGG
>JASGXE010017144.1:0-10297 GCA_030068105.1 Sinentomon sp. SZTP_YWyxl
GTACTGACACTCGAGTGGCGGTCAAAATGGCCAGTTATAAATCTGGCTGCACGTCTCTGCACGCATTCAAGTGCATACATATAAACGCGAGAAAAGGGTCCCAAGCGGATCAGGCGTACTCCAGTGTTGGCAAGACCAAGGACACGTATGCCTTCTGTTTAGTTCTGGCTGACGAACCCCGCAAATTTCTTCGCAAATGGCCTGGGACACGGTTAGCTAAACCAATAATGACGTGTCGAATGTGGGATGACCAGGTTTGGTCGCTGGTAAACAAAACCCCGAGATACTTAAAGGAGCTGACATTTTCAATTAGTTGCGAGTTGAGTGAAGAGGTGCGTGTAAGAGTGGTACGGTTAGTTGGAGAAGAACCGCAAAATTTTATGAAAATGTTGCAATTAATCTCAGGAAATATGCTGAAAACTAAAAAAAATCCTTGGACATTCAAATGGGCGCTGCTGGAGATTCAAAAAGAGCCCCCAGTTGAGCATTCCGAATTTCAAGTTTTCAAGTTAAGCTTTTGTGTCAACCTGAATCCTTGAGAATCACAATAGAATTCTCCCATCAATCGACGCTGCTGTGCGAATTGATGTGTCGTTTTCAGTCTTCACATGCGTATTCAGGAGCTTAAAATGATATCTTTTACGTCACCAAAATATTTCAATAAAATCAGCTGCTACTGCATGCCTCAATCAAAGGGGAATTCTCGATATTCTTCAATCGATTCCGGATTCATGAGATTGCACTTCTCAGTGAATTCGGAGAATATGCCATCAGGTGCTGCGCCGTGAATTCAAGAAAATCTCGCATTAATCTTTTCCTTCTTTTTATCTCATTCAAAAGTTTTATTCAAAACTCAAGGAGATTTTCCAGGAGATTTCCCGAATTCTCTTGGGAAATCTCCTGAAATTTCCCGCAAGAATCTCCTGAAATTCTCGGGAAATTTCAGGAGATTTCAAGAAATCTTCTGAAAATTTCATGGAATATCAACTGCTACTTAATTCGAGCCCGAATTCAAGGGAATATCAGGACATGTTTCTGCTGAGCCAAGAAACCTTGTGAAAACACTCTTTCATCCGAGAGGATGGCAGCAGTTGCGGTAGCGATTTTGAGTAGAGAATTTTCCGCATTGTTTAAGAAAAAGTGCGATTTAAGGGTTTCTGGGATTAAGTATAATTTTAACGAACGGATTTCAACACTGCTGGTGTGAATTCTAGTGCACAGGCAAAGATAAAATAACTGTCGAGAACACTGTTTTCACCATTTGACTGTGGCCCCGTTATCTGAGCAGAAACAAAAGTGCCCCATTGCAACAAAGGTTAAAAATGGAAAACTTTAATTTCTGCGGAGTTCAGTTTTTGTAAAACTGCATTGTTGCTCCATTTAATTACATGTACCCGACAGTTAACTTTTCTTTGCCTGTACACTATCCTCCTTTCTGCTTTTTTTCGATGGAATTCAGGATGTGCGATTTTGCAAAATTCCCAGGAAAAAGGGAATTTCAGCGGATGAGGCTACAGATGAACTTTTTGAGAACATTCTTTTCAATCCGAGAGAATATTCAAGAGTAGGCCTATATAATTTTCCTTTCTATTTTTTTCAGTCGACTTGGAAAATTTTTGCAAAATTCTCAGAACAAAAGGGAATTACAGCAAATGAGGCTACGGACGAAACTTTTTTGCGGGAATACTCTTTTCAATCCGGAGAGACGAAAGTTCACCCCAAATTCAAGAGGGTTTCAAAAAATTTCCATGCTCACACTCGAAAGAAACCCGCATATTTTCCCACATTCAGGAATCCTGTATAGAATGATATAATTCATCGGGACATTATCCTCTGCATGGTTGAGGGAATAACATTCGTACATGTTAGGGGATTTCGGAACTTGGTGCTAATGCAACAATAAAGGAGATTCCAAGGGTGAAGACTTAAGATGGCATTGAACACTGAAAAGTAGAATAATTCAGAAGGTGTGCTTTTCCAGCAGCGTTAGCTATCCTTTCATATCTGTGCTGCCTGCCCTGCGAGACACAACTTCTAAAAGCGGTATAGTTTTGCTTCCAGTTTCCGGAGCATGTAAAGAACGTTTCAGAACAAAGTTCGTGATTTTCGACGAAAGCGATCACTAAAAGTGTTCATTTGCTGTTTATTTTGAGAGGTAAGAAACACGCGAATTTGTGGACCACTTCAAAAAGGTAGCAGGGTCAGGGAATACGCCATTTTCAAATTGGAAATAAGTCACCAATTCCACAAACGTTTTGACCTCTTGACCCACCTGCGGTGCATCTCCAGTGAACTTGAAAAAACAAGTGGATCAACCGCTTCCCTGATATCGGTGTCCTGAAATAATCTTGTGGGGCCACTTTCTTTGGGCCGCGGCCCAATCAATGTTTTTTATTTTTTAACCGCAACCTTTCCCGGAGGCCCCAAAGAATGTGGGCCCCTGGGCCCGGGCCCTGTCGGCCCATGTCTAAATTCAGCTCTGTTCACGGGGTGGAACTTCGAGATTAATACGTATATTGTATGACCAAATAACGCCTGTCATTGAATATAGCTGCTAGGTTTGCTTGCTTCCAAGTGGAGAAAATACATCCAATGAAAATAGCAAAATGTTTGAAAATAAAGCATTACAATGTCGGCCACTGCTCGGACCATTCAGGCTATTCAATTCTGTCCTTTAAGGTGCGGAGACCAAAAGGTTGCATTTGAACCTCCTAAGATTAATCTGACAAATCGGCATCGTACCTACGTTACAAACCATGGCGAGGAAAATTTGTGATTTGTGGGTTGCGTTTTTTGAAGAAAAAGCATGACGAACGGAAATTTGGTTATGGGCAGAATGGAACGGTTGATAAATGACTTAGAGACTAGACCATACCAGCATCACCTTGTGGGAAGTTTCAAAATCTGCTGACAGCGGGTCAACATGGAGCTCGAGATTTAACTCCTGACCCCATGTGGACGAGTGGGCGTGAATGGCTCTCGGATGAGCCTTGTATACCTAACTCGTAGAGTGAAACAATAATTTATTAAAATACATTAAAATTCTTATGCAAAACCTCTTCGATCGGGTATTCAATGAATGATAATTGAAGTTGCAAGCCAAAAGTAAGTGCAGGCATGATGTGTAGCAGATTATGAAAGCCACAGTGCTTGCTGATGTGCTGAGAGCTTGGATCTCAGCACAGTCCAGCGGCTCTTGAAAGAAGCATTTGTCGGTGTGATTCGAAAAACGTGCTTGGATCACAATCCGTCAATCGATTGTTGGATTTTTCGTTGGACTTTCACCATATCTTTCATGTTGATCGCATTGGTCGCAGTGGTCCTTGTCTTCCACAATTCCAGCAGTGATTGAATAATATGCTGGGAATAATTGCATCCTGGAAGTTTGTGAAGTCCATAATTAAAAATTAAATTTTTTTATTAATTTTATTTTTTATATTTAAATTGAAATATAAATTTGCTGAATTTATCCAGCAAATATTTTTTTATTATATTTTTCAATTTATTTGAAATTTTATTTTATTAATTTAATTAAAAAATGTTTAAATTATACTCGTAAAAATTAAAAAAAAAATTAAAATTAAAACAATCAAAAAATTAAAACAAAATTAAAATTAAAACTTAAAATTAAAAATTAAAGACCTTGTGTTGTGAGGGTGAAAGTGGGATGATGAAGCCAATGTTTCAGAGGTGAAGAAATCAAGATATAGCCATTATGCTGTTTCACAGCTTTTTAACTATAGGATTATTGCTGTGGCACACTAAAGTCGTTTGGCCCCATCTGGCAGAAATGCTGAAGGGGCCCAACTATGGATTTCTACTTGAAATCAGAGAGGAGAGTTGAATTAAGTGAGTTATGCTTTTCTCTTCAGAAGTAGACAGCCTACTTGAAGTTTTTCAAAGATTTCAGAGTTTCCTAAAAATGTTTTCCAAGTTTTTCAGAAATTCCTAAGTTTACCATAGTTTCCCCAAGTTTCACAACATGCAGCTGCCATCTCCACGGATTAACCGTGATCTCGTAGGTATCGTTAGTTTCTGCCTTACAATGACGAATGCTTTTACGAATGCTCTTTTTATCAATTCAAAACTCCGAATTGTTTAAACCATTAAGGATTTTCGGGAATTTTAGAGCATTTCAATCTGATCTTTGCAGAAAAAGAGAAAAAGGTTTTGGATTTGAAATAAGATAACATATTTTTTATAAATCCTTGCCCAAAAGCGGAGCGGAACTTTTACTCAAATTGCATGGCCGCCTCCCGCAAAGAAAGCGGGCAGTCCAGGATGAATTGAATTCATTTTCGGCAGTGAAATGAGAGCAAGAAAAGAAAACTAGAAAAGAGGAAAAGAAAACGGGATATGCCTACAATTGTGGACAAAAATAAATTGAAACCTGATCCAAAATATCCTCCTTTATTCGTTTTTCTCTCCTTTGAATTTGATCCAGGCGGTTTGATCATAAAAGTTCCGAGTTGGTCCGAGCAATTGATCATTTTCTCTCCTTCCTGCATGCGCACGAAGCTTCCAGCAGCGATCAATTTCGAACTCGAATCCAATTCGTGAAAGGCTGGCTGTGTGTTCTGTGTACCTTACATTTTTATTTGGTTTCTTTCATTCGCATTGATTCATTCATCAGGAGGGCGAAATTTACAGAAATATGGATGTGGCATTACAGTGGGAGAAAACTGCTGGAAAAGCGAACAATAACGGGGGAGCCAAATGCGTTACCTGCAACAATGGCTATTTGTCAGTGAGGACAAAAACAGAACTGCACAGGTCCACAGGTGTTGGGGAAGGGAGAGGTCGCGCCGCAAAAGGTCCCAGAGGGTTCGGCAACAGAGGGTCCAGACCGAAAAAGAATTGCGCAGGAGGGTACCCTTCAAAAAACAGACCTGGAGGTTTCTAGAAGCGGTTCTGCAGGGCCTCCGATTCTAGACTTTCACAAGCAAAGGTGAAAATCTAATTTGGGTGGATCAGGGGGTGGAAGAGGTGGGTACATTTGGCTACCGGAACCAGATCTGGCGAACTGATCTTCGGATTCATTCCCTCTCCCTGCCAGTTTCTACCGGTCCAGTTGTTTGTTGTGTTCCGAACCAAAGCCAAAACACGTTGGGGACGTGGTATGCCCAAATATCTACCTAGACATAAAGTCTTGGAAGAAGCGGTGAGAAACCAGCTGTGAACCGGGAAAGGCAGAACCACATAACCAGATCCGACAGCCGCAACTTCACAGTGGCTTTTTTCTTTTTCTTTTTTTCGCGGCCCCTTCCTGTGGGAAACAAAATCAAAGCTTTGCGTTATGCTCACGAAGCACCGCAGCGGGCAAGGCACAAGCTAGACAAAGAAAACAACTTTACTTGTTTATGCCGCGATGGTGGTGACGTCACAACTTCCGAAAGGGCTGCGGAGACTGGAGGTGATTTCGAGTTGGGAAACAGAGATGTTCCCACAAAAACACCCACCGGCGTCAGTCGTCAGTCGTCAACAGCGGTTTTTCGATTTTTCTTGTGGCTCTTTTTGGCTTTTCCTTCGCCCACCCTTCCTCCCTCTCCCTCCATCCCTCTCCCTCCCTCCCTCTCCCTCCCTCCCTCTCACCTTTCTCGCCAATTTGAACTCGAGAACGTCATCACATGAAGCAGCGTAGCTCACACACAATTGCCACATCGCAGGAGGTTGCTAAAAACGGTAAAACTCCTCTTGTTTGGGCATGGATTTGGGCATAAATTTGGGCATAAAGAATTTGGGCACAAATTTGGGCAGAAATAAGGCAGGTGTCCGAAGACCAGCAAGACAGTTTTTCTGGAATTCAAATGAAAAACTGAGAATTTGGTCAATGTTTGCCATCGACATTCTCAAGACATGCTTGCTGTCCGAATGACCTGTCTTCATGTGTAGCACAAGCTCATGGAACGTGGTTTGCGGTTAACAGGCGGAGACCAATCAGTTGGTTGCCGACAATCAATAGACGGAGTCAAATCAATGCAGGCTGATAACTAGCGACAGGCGGTGAGGGTCGGCTGGGTGAGGGTTGGCTATCTTTTATCGAGAAATAACGGAAATAATCCCAAAATCCCAGCAGCGATCTTGGCAAACTCCTCATGTCAACAGGTCTTTGGAACTGTAACCTGAGGTATTTCTCCAGAAGGAAAACGATTTTTTTATTGTCAGGTCAGCGCCATAAAATGGAAGCACATACTTCAGTCGTTTAAAACGAGCAAAGCAAAAAAGCCGCGTTCAAGCCATCAAAAGGCGACTTGATCCCTTTTGTTAACATGCATGACGCGATCTCCCCGTGTGTTTACGCAACACACACTATTTTGTCTTCTCTACATTTCGCCTAACTAAATTAAGAGCAAACACACATCAAATTGTCTACTCCACTTTGCGCCTATCATAATTTTGGGGTATGCATCACACATCATTTTGTTTTCTCCACATTGCGCCAAACTAAATTAAGGGTCAACACACATCATTTTGCCTTCTCCACTTGGCGCCTAACTATATAAGGGTTATCCAATGCACATCAATTTGTCTTCTCTTGTATTGGCCCAGGGTTATGCAACACACATAATTTTGTTTTCTCCACTTTGCGCCTAACTAAATTAAGGGTTATGCAACACACATCATTTTGTCTACTCCACATTGCGCCTAACTAAATTAAGGGTTATGCAACACACATCATTTTGTCTACTCCACATTGCGCCTAACTAAATTAAGGGTTATGCAACACACATCATTTTGACTATACCACATTGCGCCTAACTAAATTAAGGGCTATGCAACACACATCATTTTGTCTGCTCCACGTTACGCCTAACTAAATTAAGGGTTATGCAACACACATCAGCATGTCTCCTCCGAACTACGCCTAACTAAATTAAGGGTTATGCAACACACATCAGCATGTCTTCTCCGAACTGCGCCTAACTAAATTAAGGGTTATGCAACACACATCATTTTGTCTTCTCCACATTGCGCCTAACTAAATTAAGGGTTATGCAACACACATCATTTTGTCTTCTCTACATTGCGTCTGACTAAATTAAGGGTTATGCATACCACATCATTTTGTCTTCTCCACATTGCGCCAAACTAAATTAAGGGTTATGCAACACACATCATTTTGTCTAGTCCACATTGCGCCTAACTAAATTAAGGGTTATGCAACACACATCATTTTGTCTACTCCACATTGCGCCTAACTAAATTAAGGGTTATGCAACACACATCATTTTGTCTACTCCACATTGCGCCTAACTAAATTAAGGGTTATGCAGCACACATCATTTTGTCTACTCCACATTGCGCCTAACTAAATTAAGGGTTATGCAGCACACATCATTTTGTCTACTCCACATTGCGCCTAACTAAATTAAGGGTTATGCAGCACACATCATTTTGTCTACTCCACATTGCGCCTAACTAAATTAAGGGTTATGCAACACACATCATTTTGTCTACTCCACATTGCGCCTAACTAAATTAAGGGTTATGCAGCACACATAATTTTGTCTACTCCACATTGCGCCTAACTAAATTAAGGGTTATTCAACACACATCATTTTGTCTTCTCCACATTGCGCCTAACTAAATTAAGGGTTATGCAGCACACATCATTTTGTCTACTCCACATTGCGCCTAACTAAATTAAGGGTTATGCAACACACATCATTTTGTCTACTCCACATTGCGCCTAACTAAATTAAGGGTTATGCAGCACACATAATTTTGTCTACTCCACATTGCGCCTAACTAAATTAAGGGTTATTCAACACACATCATTTTGTCTACTCCACATTGCGCCTAACTAAATTAAGGGTTATGCAGCACACATCATTTTGTCTACTCCACATTGCGCCTAACTAAATTAAGGGTTATGCAACACACATCATTTTGTCTACTCCACATTGCGCCTAACTAAATTAAGGGTTATGCAGCACACATCATTTTGTCTACTCCACATTGCGCCTAACTAAATTAAGGGTTATGCAGCACACATCATTTTGTCTTCTCTACATTGCGCCTAACTAAATTAAGGGTTATGCAGCACACATCATTTTGTCTACTCCACATTGCGCCTAACTAAATTAAGGGTTATGCAACACACATCATTTTGTCTACTCCACATTGCGCCTAACTAAATTAAGGGTTATGCAGCACACATAATTTTGTCTACTCCACATTGCGCCTAACTAAATTAAGGGTTATTCAACACACATCATTTTGTCTACTCCATATTGCGCCTAACTAAATTAAGGGTTATGCAACACACATCATTTTGTCTTCTCCACATTGCGCCCTGTTGAAATTTGATGGCCCCCCGAATCATCCAGACCTCTAAAATTTCTCCTTTGTACCCTGGTGGACATTTGGTTGACTCTCCAGAAAGTAATGCTTTTCCTGCGGGAAGTTTTTCAGATTGATCTGGAAAACAGGTTAATTTGGAGAAAAATTGTGAACTGGCAAGGTTGGACCATTTGGCAAATTATCGGCAATGCGTATTTTTTATTTCCAATCCACTTCCGCAAGCGCGTCTCTGATTGGTTGTTGGGAATTCCAGCCAATTTCAACATTCAATTTTCGAAACCTAAACTAACCGAACCTAACCTTACCCAACCCAGCCTAACCTGGCCTGTCCTAACCATATTGCGACCAAAGATTGTGTTGCGAAGCGGTGGCAAACATGCCAAAAGGAAAAAAGCGGTGGCAAGGCAAAAATGCCAAAATTGATGACGTCACAAATTCAGACGACGGGATTGGCTATTGCGATGCCACTGTCCGCGGAAGTGGATAGGAAAAAGAAATTATCGGCAATTGCCATCAGCAGAGAAAGCAGAGAAAAATCCCGCTAACTCACAACTCAAGGTTGCATATAAAATTAGGCGAAGCTGGTCCAATAAATCAACATCCCTGTGCAGTCCACAGTAAAAACAGGCAGCACACTTCGTCTTGTATAGCAAGCATAAATTATTCTGAACAGCACATGTCTGTAATCCTGCTATCTGACAGAAGGATCAGGAGCCACCAGATGGTCAACTCTGGTATATCTGCAATGGCAAAATTGTTTTTTTTTTTTTTTTTGAAAATAATTATGGAGAAATTTTAGAATGATTGAGATGGAAAAGAGCGCATCCATGGATAGGGCCAAAGAAACAAATTTTATTCACATTTTAATCTATAAACACGGCGAACTGGCGCTAGGGCTCTTTTCCAAGATGAGTGAAGTGTTGCTTTTGGCCGCCTATAGACTGGGCCTGCGCCCATACACTCTAAATTGTGGATTCCTTTTGGAACACCTTTTTTACACAAGTTCAGATGGATGTGTTCCTTTCGAATCAATAACATAGTGCTTTTCAACAAAATGTTGTTCGCAGATAATAGGAGCACACAAGCAATTTGGAAAACTGCTAATCCATGCTCAGAAACACGGACCGATCTATCCCAAGTCAAAAGCAGCAAAATAGGGCACTAAACACAAACTGCACTTCAAAAATGTTCCGAAAAGGACATTGCCACCTGCATGCCTCTCTTAAAAAGGTGTACAAATGAAAATCTCAAATTCAGAGTGTAACTGAATTTGGAGGTTCATCAAATTTGGAAAAGAAAATAACGGGTGTGTTGCGATAAAGTTCCTTGCACATTTGGACCTATGCTTTTTGTTTCCTTGAAACACACATCAGCTGCAAAGTCCCTTTCTTTGCGTGATTAATAAAAAACAGTCCGGCTGACTTGATGCCAGACGTGCGCCTCGGACGCCACTCCCTACGGCCTCGCATCTTAACATCTCTCTCACTAACCTGCTGCTGGATAATATTCTGCTATGGACGTTAAAATTATCGGTATCTCAGAAGAAATAGAATCAAACTCCTGTTCCCATCTGACAGAATGGGGGTGTATTCTTTTATCCGTCATCATCTTTCGATTTCTCCTGACTTCACTTTCACCCCTTAATTCTTGTTTTTCCCCAGGAGATTAAGATACGCGATTCTTTCTTATACTCGCAGGTATACTCCCATCAGAGGCCCCACTGAGGAGTGAGTACCATGCAACAGATGGTTGCAATCGTGCGGCAGTTCTACTGTCCAAGTAAAAGAAGTTTTTTCTGTTCCGAGAGACCGTTGGCCCATTGTGGTTGCTGACTTTGCCTCACTTTGCCTGGTTCTGCATACACTCCATTTTCTTCCCAGGATGCAACGACCTCCTGGCTGGGAAGGGACTCGGATTCGCCTCTCCGGTCAGGAAAATGATGACCTCCAATAAAGGGGTTTACTGAGCATCCATATTTGGCTAGTTTTCCCAA
>JASGXE010017145.1:0-10150 GCA_030068105.1 Sinentomon sp. SZTP_YWyxl
AATGAATTGGTTGATCAAATTTTCCAGAACAGCAGCTTTGTCAAAAATAAAAGGTGTTTGGTCTTGGCGAAGTGCGATCTCCTCAGTTCGAACACTGATTAGTTTTGATGCTGGTTTTTCCATAGAACAGCACTAAAATGCATTTTTTATTTTTCAAAACTCTGGACTATGTCCGACACAGTTGGGTTCACAATTCCGTTCGAATCCGTCACATTTTGAAAGATTGTTTTTGCTTTCGAAATCGGAAAAAGCTCAAAACAACGAAAACGCCAATCAGCGGGCTGACATCACTCCACAAGCATCGAAGGCAAAAAAAATTCTTGAACAATGCCCATGAGCGAACATTGTGCACTGCACGGAAGTGGATTTGGAAAAAAAATCATGCTTCTTTTTTTACTGGAAATTGTTTGTCCACTGAATTGAATGCTCTCTGTATTGAATTGAATGTATACTGGCGGCGGAATTGAGGCTGTGCAGATTTTATGAAAATAATCCATGTTATAGAAATTAAAGATCCTTTTTCACAAGCGATGTCAAAATCTGACCCCTGTAGAAAGAGTTGTTACAATCTGACGCTTTAATTTCTTCCGCCTGCATAGGAGAAAAAGAAAGAAAAAAAAATGTGGAGTCAACAGTTAAATGGGAAAAACATATTATGTATAGTCCGGGAAAATTAATGGAGCCACTAACGTAAAGTAGGATAAATGGCAGAAATGGTGTTGCCTCCGAAACTTTCCTTTTCTTGCGTCCTTTTTTTCACAAAGAAAAAAGTGTCGTGTTTCATCAACATGTTGTGACATCTGTTTCACAAGTTTTATTTCAACAATTTTACTGCATATATTCAGAAAAAAAAACACTTTCGATTTTTTCTTCTATTTTTTAGTTGGACTACAAAGGAAAAACTTTGGTGCTAAATTTTCGTCACGGAATCAAATATTTCATTGACTACCGAAACTGCATTTAAATTGCATGTGTGGTTCCATTTATTTTCCCGACACTGTACACGTATGAGTACATTAATTCCGCCGCTACCGTACCCCCAATGAAACTCTGTTCCTCAAACTTCACCTTTTTCACAAATATTGCTCCAATGTAGAAAACATTTCACAATTTACTTGCTCAGTTTGTGCACACTCCATCGATCAATTTCAACATTATTCTTTTTCTCATTTGCAATCCTGTTTTCAGGCTTTAATAATTCAAAATGGCCAGAGATTTGAATGGATTATCTTTGTTAATGGAGCCGTCGAGCCTGCATCAAGCATTGTGCTGAAGGTGGGGGAAAACCTGATCAAAGCGGACCGGATAAAAAACCTTTCTGGTAGCAGAAAGACAAATGGGAAGAATTCGATACTGGACAGAATTCTTTTTTTAATTTTTATTTTTTCTTAATTTGAATGATAACTTCAGTAATGTTTTGCTGTGCCTGAAGGAAAGGGGCCAATCAGCTACAAAGACTAGGGTATCAATCTCTAGCACGCGAAGCTAGGAATCACAGGGCCCCTCTGCGAACTAGTCGTGCAGGGGCCCAAAAATTACCAGTAAAATTTTGTGAATGGCAAATGATCCCATACGGTGTCAAATCAGTGCACAATTTGCCGAGTTTTTCCTTTTCTTGCTTTCTTCCACTTCATATTCATTTGTCACAAAAAATCATTGCAGCTTTTATTTTTGGTGCCGTTTTTGCGTGCCGTGCAGGGCCCCTTCGGCTGCGGGGTCCACCTGCGCCGCAGGCCCAGTCGCTACACCACTGCACGAGGGTCGATAAGCAAACAAGCTGGAAGGCGAAGTCCAGCCCAATTGTCATGTCCCTCTCAAATCTGGAAGCAAAGGCAGGTCATAGAATTGACCATCCTTGCATCCAGATCAGGATGCAATGACTTCTACAAAAAAAAAAAAAACTGATTTTTTGAGGAAGGACACAGGTTTTGGCAATCTTATTTGTGTACTTTGGTGTTCAGTGAGAATTCCGAACTTGTCAAAAAATAATCGAATTCCTTCATTTGTCGAAAAACAAAAATAACTTTTTGGACATTTTTCCCTTGAGATGTTGGTCTCCACATTTTTACCAGTTGTGCCATTTGTCTGGCATCAGGTTTGAATGATAAATGGAACAGACTCCCCTTTTCTGATGATGACCACAAGGCCAAAATAATGCTTCGAAAAGAACAGAAAAGGAGGCCTGAACCAAACTGCTGATAAAAGTACAGAATGAAAAAAAAATGCTAAGAGACAAGGAACACCGAAACCACAAACATGAAACATTTTCGGAAACGTATGTAAAACAATTCTGTGACAGTATTGTGGGTAAACTGTGCAATTTTCAAAATGTGCACAAAAAGTATTGGGATTTCATGGTTCACAAAACTGCTGACTGAGTGCTTCTGAGATTCCGAATTTGAGTCGTGGCCAGTAGCGTAGCGAGGAAGGGGCCAGCCTGCTCCAAGCCCCAAGAGATTTGAGCCAAAACGAATCCATGGAAAATTGAAATTTCTTCAGCTGCTGCTCCTCTCTCAATTCCACGGAGCCCTGGTGGGACTCCGTGCCAGACCCTTCGAGCTTTGCCAATAGAGCATTCACTCTGACCCACCTGAACAAAAATCTGAGCAACCCCACTGCTGGTGTTGCTGATATTTCGGAGCTAATGCTCTTGAAGTTGGGGATTTCACATCAGGGCCATTCTACGAATTCAATGTAGGCGTGACACCCCTGATATGCACAAGACAAGATTGTTGGGACATGCTGAATGTGTCGAGCTCGAAGCATGTCCATTTTGTGGGAGATATTTTTTTTGCTGTAATGTTTTTGTTAGGTTATCCTATCCTCATCATCATCCCTGACATCGTTATTCTTGTGGTGATATCCCCGCTAAAAGAACAAGCAACCTTGTGCACACCATTTGCAACAGTCAACACTTTCAAGGTTTTGAAAACACAAAAATAACTTTTATTGGCATTTTCAGTGCAAGTTCTTGGTATTCCTTGAGCAGATATGCGATATGAATTAAGCGTGAATTTTTTCTTAAATTCTCAGCAATGAAAATGCCTATCCCATGGAAATGCAAAAAATTGCAATGATGAATGATAACACAAATAATGCTGTGGTTGATCAAATTTTCCAGAAATTAAAGCTTTGTTTCCGTCTGCTGTAGTTTCCGGAAAATTCGATCAGCCATTTTTGTGAGCCACACATTCTGGCTTTTTTGCAGAGGGGCAACTTATCCTTTGTCAGAGATCAAGGTGTTTGGTCCTGACTTAGCTCGAACCCCTCAGATCGAATGTTGATTAGTTTTTGGGTTTTTTCCATGGAATGGTGCTTGAGTGCAATTTTTCTTTTTCAACATTTTAAATAATTGAAATCTCAGCAACGAAACAGTTAATCTCATTGAAATTAAAAAAAAAACTCCCAAATGAGGTTATCAGCAATCTTCCTTGGGCAGAGGTCTGGAGAGCCGTTTCAGTCCGTATGCCTTGAAGAAACGCATCAAGAAGCTGTCCTGGGGTCTAATGGATAGGACATTGTGAGTATGGAGCGGTATCATGGATCCTGGTGAGTTCTTTCGCAACAGGCTCAACCTTAACACGCAACAAACGTAAGAACCCAAATCCAAACAACTCCAAGGGTCTCTGATATCTTATCCCGACCATCGATGAACAATTTTCATTTGCTCACAAATGTTTCCTTCCTGACCTTGCATGACAAAATACTTGGACACTTGTTTTTTCCCATCTGTTCCGCTAAACCATGAAAATGAAAAATAAGGGTCGCAACAAAACAACCAAAAATGAGCTGTGAAAAATTCTCTATTTTTCAATAATTAAAAAATAAGTTTATAAATTTTAAAGGCTTTCCAACAATTAAAAATTTAGCAAAAATACAAGCACAAGCGGGAACAGTTAAAATCTTAAAGTACACCGTGAATGTCGGTCGGTGAACAGAGAAAATCCCTAATAACAACAAGTGATTTAACCGCATATAGAGCGTGAGTATTATTCGCAATATCAAAGAGTGAGAAGATTGAATGTGCATGTGCAGTTAATTTAGTGACTAGGCAAAATCCTTGCATCGATAATCTAGACTGGCATCAGTCATTATTGGTCATTTCGCAAATGCAGTGTGGGAGACTGTTGTGGCTGCAGCAGAAAAAGAATGGGGAATAAAGGTCATGAACATATTGTTTTGCTTGCACATGATTTGGAGGGTCTGGGGCAAAGCCGGTCGGCGGGGTAAAACCGGGCAAGTCCAAAATCTAAATTCCAAGCAAAATGGACAAAGCTGCGTTGTTTTTTCAAAATGGTGGCCGTGTTTCGGAACTTTTTTTTGGCGTTGCACCAGATTTTTTAGTGATTGATTGGAATTTCATTGCACAAATATGATTTTGAGAATGAAGTCTTTTTTCGCTCTCCGTGGAGGTTTTTAACTGACAGTGCATACTTGCCAGCACAGTATTGCATGTTCAAAAGCTTAAGAAATAGGATAATAAAGTTTGATGTTTGTAATTTTTCTGCTCCAAATTGGGTTTTTTTCAAACGTGTTGCATTGTTGACAAATTTTTGCACTGAAAGTGAAACACTTTTTTGATCAGGGCAAACCCAGGCTCAGTGGCCAGTTTTGCCCCAATTTTGATTTCGCCATTCATTTGAGACGGATAAGTTGGTTATTCAAACTCAGTATGACCAATTGGGCCCATAAAGTGCCCGGTTTTGCCCCACTCTCCCCCAGAAACTGTGCGAGGGAAAATTTCAAAATGGGACAAAAGAATTAACACTGTGCGCTGACCTTAATTCTCGAATCTTCAGCCCAGCAAATGAGTTATTATCACTTCTTTCAGTCGTAAACATGGACAAATAATTCTCTTTGTGGTATTTGCAGGGTTCCCACAACTTTTTGAGTTTTCATTTACCTGACTTTCCCTGACTTTTGTCAACCCATTTCCCTGACTTTCCCTGACCTTTACCGAGCCATTTCCTGACCAAACTAAAGGAAAATGTAACTTCCAAAATACCAAAATTAAGTGTTGCTTCAAAGCCCACCGCAGGCGTTACGGTGTCTGAGGCAGGAAGAAATTTACAAATTTAAGTGTTCATTTTGGCCTCAAAATTTCATTTCTAGATCATTTTCAGGCTCACGGGATGCTGATGATCCATATGAACCTTTGCAATTTTCCCTGACTTTCCCTGACTTTTCGCATATTTTTGGGCATTTCCCTGACTTTCCCTGACTTTTGATTCATTTCCCTGACCTCGCCTGACTTTCCCTGACTGTGGGAACCCTGTATTTGGACGAAACCAGCAAATTGGTGAGTCCTGCCAAGTATCCCTGCCGAAAGTGAGATGACCCATCCAAAATTTAAAGAAATGCAACGTAAGATTGAATTTTGCAGCGGGAAGCATTTTTATCTTTTGAGCGGACACTGTCCTGGCATGTTTGTTGCATTGCAATGGCTGTGAGTGGAAGAGGCGAGTACAATGGTTTGAAAGAAGGTTCAAGTTGGATCTTGAAACACAGCCATGAAACAAGCTTCTGATATGGTGTTCCAGAAATTTTCACTGCTCTGTCTGTCAAAAAATCAGAAATTGAAGTGGTGTGGAATTTTTCAAAAGAGAATTGCACCTAAAGTCGCACCAGATCGGCCAGACTTTTTAGTGCAACAAAAAACCCACATCAGAATGGACAGATTTTTGCATCAGACTTTTTCAGATCGTCTGTCCAAAACAGATTGTCACTTGCAACAATTTGCCATGGTCATTGCTCCTTTGCATATTGTTGCAAGTGACTATCTGTTTTGGACAGATGATCTGAAAAAGTCTGATGCAAAAAATCTGTCCATTCCGACGTGTTTTTTGTCTGGCTGTTTTGATGTGACTTGAGACCAAGATGGAGATGATCATTATGATGTTAGAGAATCAGCCAGCCCAATGGAAACAAAAATAATTGATAATGCCATCAGCCAGTCAGAAACGAATCATAAGCACCTAAGCGAACATTGAAGTTTTAACACCTGCGATGAATGGCTGGAAAATTGACTCGCAATTAGACTAGATCTGAATGTCAAAAATGCCATTGAAAAGGGGAAAATCGAATCATAGCAAAACGTTCGTGAGATCATACAATTTCAACAAGTGAAACTTAACTTCAAAATAGCAACATCGATTGAGCAAAAAGCACTTGGAACAAGCTTCTGTGGCATTTGAAGGTGAACGTGGAGAAGTATTAATGATTGTTGTGTGTCACAAAGAAAGTGGTGCGAAAATGCAACAATATTACAAATATACACTTTCGAAAAATAACATCAAAACCAATTTGAAACAATTTTACCGGTTTAACATACCTACAATTCTCAACTTTCGAGTAGAAGATGTGCACCTCGCATAATCCTTTTGCTATGGGCCTACCCTTCACTTGGAACAAAACTTTCCGGATTGTTTTGCAAAAAATTAAGGAGCGTGGTTAGGCCTCAAATCCAAATTTTGCATTGCCGAACTTTTCGTTAAATCCAAATTTTGCATTGCCGAACTTTTCGTTATCGCATATGCCGATATTTTGCTTGCAAATTTGAAAATCGCTAAACAATCATTCATTACCTCGATCATGAATCGCGGGGCCGAAATTGAAAAATAAGAAGGCTCGGCATACAACTTGCATTGAGGACCTGCATTGGAAGGCAATCCTATTTCAAAAATGAAGTTTGATAAACAATGTGCATCACTCGTGTGACATGCAATGTATAGTGGCGGCGGAAAAAGATTACTCATACATGTGTTTTTCCCATCTAACTGTTGCCTCCAAAACTTTTCTTTCTTTCTTTTTACTCTTATGCATTTGCTAGAAATAAAAGCGCCAAATGGCAACGGAGCTTTCTGGAGGTGTCAGATCTTGACATTAGTGATGAAAGAGGATCTTTTATTTCTACAGCATGGAGTTTTTGCTAAAATCTCAAGAATGGAAATTTTTCACATGTATGGGTAATCTTTTTCTGCCGCCAGTATACACTTAAAATGTGCCACTGTGTGAAATTAGTTTTGCGAAGGCGGGTAATATCTAAATGACCGGCGCAGGCAAGCACTCAGGCTTGCTGGTGAGTATTTGCAATCAGGAATCATCAGAATGACTTTGATGACAGCAAGGCAGATTGAAGGCAAGCTTGATCATTATGACAGGACTTGAAAGCAAGCTCAATTAATATGAACAGGACAGGGCAGGACCGTAAGTTGTACGTAAGTGCTTAGCAGTCTGAATGAATAATTATGAAAAATTTGCAAAGCAAACATCATTTATGGCCAAACTTCCGTCCGACAAATTCCTTGAAAGGCTCGTAATACGCCCTGCGGAGATGCACCATTTCGGGCAGCGCGGCGTAAAATTCCAAGAAGCTCTGAATCCGATTCCAAAACGGCGATAACGAAACATGCCACAAGGATGAGAACAGTGAGAACAGTGGGAGCATATTTGCGAGCAGAATCACGAATACGAGATATCCGAGAAGGAGGGACACAGTCGGGGTTTATCAGAGGACCAGGGGACCTCCTGGCTTCATATCGGCCATCGTAGATTTTGTAGCCAGGCTGGGACTGACTAAGGTAGTGCCTGTTACGAAAGGCCCGCTGTCTTGTAGTCGCTGTTCTCACCCGTGGAGAGGAGTGTGATGTGGACGAGGGACCTGGCCGAAGGGATTCCATCCTCGAAAATGGGGGAGCAGACGATCTATCTAACTGAGATTCAGATGAAGAATGGTCAAACGAATCGGTGAACAAGTAATCATGTTGAGAACCACGACTGTCGCAGGATTCTTTTCCTTGGCTGTGGTCTCCATCTCCGGAACCTGAAATCGGTGTGAAAATAATTACATGTGCCCACATCATCCAACTGGTCAAACACGCTATTTTGAACCCAAGACTCACTGACCCTGAGGTGACACACAAAAAGGTTGTTGGGTTTTTGTTGGCACCACATCTGGTTGGGTTTTCAAATTCCTTTCCACCAACATGGAAAAATTGTTACAAAGGCAAACAGGAATTTGGTCCAAGCGTGAAAAAAACATGAACAGTGTTTCAATCAACAAGATTACCATTTTTTCTCGAAGTTTTCCAAGATTTTGTTACTTTTCCAGATTCTTCAAAAGTAAGAAAAATGGAGTTTAACCCAAGTTGCTTTGGCCTACACCAACCACAGTCAATCCCAACGGCCAACCCAAAACAAACATCCCTGTCACTGTGGAGGATGACTAGACTCGCAGAGAAATGATGCATAAGATCTCACAGGCCCTCTCATTTTGCCAGGTTTGGGGTAAATACCCCAATGTTCTTGTGCTGCAGGCGTTCCAAGTGCCAGACCACTGGTAGGAGTTTAGGGGTGGTATCTCACAAATGCTGGAGTCTATCCACAAAAATATTGCGAGTGCTCTAAACAGTATTTGAAGTGACATTATCAGAATTGGTAAATTCATGTGTGGCCATGCCCCGTAGGCCATCAAAGATTGGTCTGGGGAAGCAATCCAAGGTGCACCTGCTGGGGCGTTGGGGAAAACTTTCCTGTCCCCTTGTCACAAAAAAAACTGAGTTCATTCGCAAGCAACTTTGTGTCGGCTCATACAGTTTTATGATAAAAGATCCAGAGTCCTTCAAACAGTACTATACGATGTCGATCTCAATGCACATTTCCATTTTTTGAAAAAGCAGGTTACGGCATATTTTCTCGTGAGTCAGGTTGCGAAAATTTCCAGGATTTTTTCAGTTTTTTTTTTTGCAGATTTCTAGACTAATTTTGTCCAGCGGGACCAAAAACTAAGGCAACTCCAGGTCTCCTGCAATGTTACGAACCACATAAGATAGATAACACTCCAAACTTGACAATAATATGTGCTGCAACAGTATTTCGATAGAGCAGCCTTCTTCGGTAGTATTTTTTCAACACAAGGCAACACGACATGCAACCGAATGGAATGAAAGAACGGTAGAGGGTGTATCAAACCTGGGTAATATCCTTGTGAAGGTGAAGCTCTACTTTGTGCAGCATCCAAACAGTCATCTCCAGGAAACTGTTGCAGCGGTGGTAAGGTGGTTTCGGGGCAGTAGGGGGTGTTGAGTGGGAAGTTGTAACCACGAAAGAAGAAGGCCTCATCTTCTTCATCTTCATTATCATTGTAATCATCATCTTCATCATCATCAGCTTCATCGTTTTCCTCGCCTAGTTCATCGAGACGCTCGTGGATGATGTTTTGGGAATTGGACGAAGGGACAGCACGAGGAACCGAGTAATCTGCGGAAAATAAATGAGGCACAATTGCAAAATGGAAAACTTGGTTGAAGATTTTTTGAACAAAGTTAAGTTTTGCAAAATTTGGAAAGTCGAGAAAACAATCGTAATTGAATGGGTCCAACACATATGAGGGAGGGGTGCTTGTTGCCATTAGCTATCCCATTTTCTGCTCACTGCTCAAAAAGATGGTTTTCTTAGCGCTCATTTGAAAAAACCCTCTGAACCAAAATCGCAGCTGGATTTCCGACTGAAGAGCATGCTTACATTGGACCGATGTACACCAGGGTGGTGCAATTACTTTCCCTTTTCTGCTGGTACAGTGCTCCAGATACTTCTGTGGAACATGGCAAAGGGAAAGGCCTAATAATGGGAAAATGAGACTGGTTTGTTTTAATTTTAAAAACATCCAGAGCTTTTGCCAATTTGACAACAATCACTTCTCAGCCAAATTCTGTCTGGTGCCACGATCCGTTTCGCAAACAATCACCTGGCTCAAAAAGAATCCCAATCAAGGACCCCACAGTCGGAGTTATCACAACAACCTAAACAAGACAACCGACACAACAACCATGACCATGAATCATGACACATCACCAACGATTTAAACTCGTGACCCGTTCATTCTCGGACTGCACCAGTCGCATAACATCAGTGGCAGCGAACACCGCATCATCAGACTTGAGAGACTCCAGTCCAGGGGTAGAAACATTCTCAGCAAAAATTGACATCCGATCTGACATTGGCCTCGAAATCTGGTAGGTAACTGTTCACAGTGTTTACTTCTCAGTCAATTGTAAAAAGGGTATGCGCACCCAAGAAGTCCCCCTGCAAATCACATTGTGTGCCTGGGCACGGTATTTGCAGTGATCCAGCTTGGGAGGTGCCCAGGCAC